>PVJL010003913.1:0-143808 GCA_004026885.1 Lyroderma lyra
TCCCCCCCTCCTGCACTCTGCTGTGCTCGTGGAACCCACCTCCTCAGTGACTCTCTGCATCTCTTAATTCTCAACCCCCACTTTGAGATTCATGATCCCTCTACCTCCTCTCGGATTCTGCTCTCACCACCCTGCGGACCTGTCCTCTTCTTTGACCTATCTAATCTTGCCCCTATTTGAGAATGTCTTGCATCCCCAGGAGCTGTCCTTCTAGGACCTGCCATTCCAGCTTCTTGAAGATCCTTCTGAGACTCTTGGTCTAGGCACTGCTAGCAGCCCTAAGTCTTGTTGGACTTAATTTCACCTCCCTGTTGGGTTCTATTGCCCACTCATAGCACCTGCTGCACTCCAGGTATACCCCTGCGCTCTCTAATCCTTCCGTTCTTCAGTTCTGTCTCCTGCTCCTTGTCGGATTCGGATTCAGCATTCTGTCTCCTCCCATTTTCAGATCTTGCTCCCCTTTGCCATTCAGACCCTTGCCTTTCTTCCAGACCTTTCTGCTTCCTGGCTCTGCCCTTTGCCCAGTCTCAATTCTTGCTGTGCCCCCTGATCTGCTTGCTTTCTGACTCTGCCTTCTATGAAGCAGCCTCCTCCCGGTCTCTGACCCTGCAGCTCTCTCATTTCTGCCTTTCACTTCTCTGTTTTCTCTTCTAATCCAGCTTCTCCGCAGCGTCAACTGCCCTGAGACCTCAGTCAGAACCTAGTGTTTTCCTTGAGGTTTTCTCTTCCCACCTCCTCATTGGCACTCTTGAGCTGTTCCATTCATTTGCGCTCTCTTTCTTTGACCTGTCTCCCCTTCAGTTCTTTGCTTAAGACTTATTTCCAGTCTTCCTCATTGCTCCAAATCCTCTCCTCTCTATTTTGGCCCTTCTTATACTTGCCCTTTACCTCACTAAACCAGTGATAACTTCTCTCTACCCATCTCCCCCTTCCTGTTCTGCATTTCACAGACCTTGCCCCAAATCCTGTTTGCACTTGTTCTTTTATTTGTTCATTTCTGTCCCATTTTTTCTATTTAATGTCTTTCTCCCAAGCTCTGCCCCTTTTGGAGCTGTCCACTTGCTCACCTATTGTTTTATACCCATTTTAACTTTCCTACTGCTGTCCTGTCTTCCAGTGGTCGGTCCTCTTTAACCTTGTTCAGTTTGTAACTGCCTCCCACTTCTGTTGCCTCTCAATTCTAAATTTTCCTGACCTCTCTCCCCTCCATTTTGATTCAGCTCTCGATTTCCACTCTGTCCTTTTCTTGTATTTTCCCTCCCCGCTTTGCCCTGACTCATTTTTGTATCTCCTTTTTTGAGTCCTTTCCCCACTTCTGCCCTGTATTAAGAGATGTCTTCTCAACCATTCCTTCCTGTCATCATCTGCTTCCACACCCCCAAACCCTCTTGGAGCCTCCTAAGTTCTTGGATGGAGTTTCCTTCCCTTTTGAAACCTCTATTCCAGCTCTGTTTCTTGTTGATTTTCTTCCTCCCTCATTGTTTTCTTTCCCCCATGTATCTTACCAGGCTCCATTTCTTCCCATTTAGTTCCTATCAGACTTACTTCTCCCAGCTCCCCTCCCTTGGCCTACTTATTTCCCACTGAGTGCTCCCCCTCTTTAAGCAGGGGAGGTGCAAGGTTCTCTAGGCTATGAGATCTTAGTAAATTTTAGGTAGGGGCTGGTTGATTGGTTATTGGTTCGTTGATTGGTTACTGCTCTCGAGTCTGGGAGTATTCTCCCAATTTTCCTTCCTTCTACCAAGGTTAGTGGTCAGGGTAGATCTCTTTCCATTGCCCTGTTTTCTTTCTGACTCCCATTTTGCTCCCCAGCCCTTTCCCTGGGCTTTGCTGCTTTGTGTCCTTGGGGAAGGAGAGTACAGCTGCTCACAGGTCTTCTCTTTCTCCCTTTCCTTGCCCTCTTCTCTGAGTGATTGTAAAGAGACAGTCATACCCTCATACCCCTTCCACCTGCAAGCCAGCACCCCTTGGGAGAATTTAGGAGTGTGCTTTTTTTTTTCCCCCCTGGCTGGGGAAATACCAGTTCTCAAGTTCTCTCCAGTCCCACCAGGGGTTATGGACACACTGGTGTTTACTGCTCTGGGTCTGCAGAAGAGTCCCCCTTTCCCTAACTGCTGCTAGTTTGAAGTGTGACCTTTGGGAGGGTTGGGGACAGTGGGCTTACTTGTTTTTCACCTCTGCCCCAAGGAAGGCTCCAGCTTCCTGGTCTTCCAAATAATGAGGGCCTGGGTTTGGAAAACTCTTCGTGGTTGCTTGTTGAGAGTGCCAAGTGTCACTCAGATTTCTGCCCTATGATATTGCAGGCACTTCCAGCCATAGGAGCTGAATGCCTCTGGATAGAGCCATGCTGGATTAGGGGAAAGAGTCTCAGTGGTGTACAAGGGGTTTGGGTGGGCCCTGACATTATCCCAGTCTTTTGAGTGACCTCATTTGATAGAGTAAGAAAGGAGTGCCAGGAACTGGCTGATTTGGTTGGAATTTTGATCTTATTACCTGGGAAATGTATCTTAGCTACCTTTCCTTGAACTGTTTTTTTTAGTGGTCTTATGTTGGGGGTGGGGTTTAGGAAATTCATTCAGAGGAAGAGGTGGTTTTCATAGAAAAGCCATCCAACTATTTTCCTTCCTTAACTTAGGATAGGGAATCTTTTGCATATCATAGGTTTATTTATTTTATTTCTAAAGTAAACCAAAAGCCTGACCTTTTTCCCCCTGTGGCCTAGGGCAATTGCATATTAAAGCAGCCATCCAGCTGTAAAGGAGCATTTACTGGAAGGACTTTATTTCTTAACTGAGCTGTGATCAAACTTTATTTACTTCAGCACTTATTCAGAAATAGTTCTGTGTGAACACATTTGAAATAAAAAAGATTTCACTGTCAACTACAGAATTGGACCACTGACTCATCACATGTTAAGGCATTTATATGTGAGACAGCGGGGCTGGATAGTAGATCCATCTGGCTCTTTTAGCTTCTAACTTCTTAAGACTTTAAATTTTCTGACAAGTAGAGGCTGGTAATTTTAATTATCTATGGAATGTGTGTCTTCACCATTATTGACTTAAAGAATTTTTATTCATTTCTGCTCATTTCTTGTCATTTCTGAATTTTGTGAATCATGATTCTCTGAATTTATTTTAGAGTTTATGTCCACCATGTTGGTATAAATAGTTGTTTTATTTATTTTTCTATTTGTAATATGGAAGTGGCAGCTAATTAAGAATAAAAACAACTGTGTGTGCAATACTGCTTAAATTTCTGTTCCAGAGTTTTAACATCACTGGCAGCATAGAAGGTTTCTGCATGCCCAAAGCCTAAGTTTACATAATTGGAAGAGAGGGGATAGAAGAGAGAAGAGCTGATTTTTTTTTTTCTTCCTAAACTTTCAATTGATGTTCCAGACTGTCACAGTTCTCTGATGGAAGCAGAAGCTCTAACCCCAGCATCAGCATTTGCTTTTATGATGGAATTGGGTGCTATAGAAATCTGAGGTGGTAGCCTTGGTCTTCTGGACCAGTTAATGGCCCATTTGGGGGTTGGGTGTGGAGCTGGAGATGGTGGTAGATGACTGTTTTCCACCTAGTGACAAGTGTTCAAGGGCTCTGGCCCTGCCTAGAAAATCTTTGTAATACTGGCCTGATCAAAATTCTGCTCTTTTCTCTCTTTTTTTAAACCCTTTTTTGGGCTTTGTTCCCCCTCCCTTACCCATCTCCCCTCTTTTCTTGATATGATGAATTTTTCTTGGCATGATCTATTGGACAATAAGAAACGAAAAAAATAGTCATTCCTCTTCATACCAGGCACTTGGAAGGTGTTGCCTACGTGGGCCTGATTGTGGCTTTTGGCAAAGGACAATCTGGAAGGAGTGAGGGTTGCATAGGTGTTTGTGGTCAGTCTATATGTGATGGGGGAACATCAGGTCAATACAGTTGGAGATTGAAAAGGTGAGAGTGGTTTTTCGTGTCTTTTTAGTCTCCTCTGCTTTCCGTCTTCTGTCTGCTGTGGGGTGCCGAGAGGTGTCAGGCCTCTCACAGGGCCTTTCTGTAATCTGGAACTATTGTCATTCTCCACCTGGCAGTCTAAACAGAGTCTTAATTTACCCAGTCAGTGGGACATTTTATGGGTCATCTATTCCCCTTGTTTAAATTTTCTTTTTCACACTGTATGAAATAGACAGCTTGGAGATTCTCTGCTCAAAGAGGGAGGAAGGTACCCAGCAAAAACCCTTGGGTTTGGAGCAGCACAGTTTGAAAATCAGTGCCTACCTAGTCTGGTCTTCTCATTTACAGAGTGGAAAATGGAAAGCTTTCAAAATGGAATGGTGACAGGCTTCCTGTCATACTTGAAAGAGTACTGGACATATAGGTGGGAGGCCTACTCTAGGTTTTATCCCAATTAGTTGGAATGTTGGACAGACCTCATCACCTCTCTGAAGTGTAGTGTGTCATCTAGCTATGATTGTAGATTGTTGTTGTCCTGGGTCACATATCAAATTATCACTGGGACTGGACTCCTGGTGCTACTCTAACTCTTCCCCCACCCGCCCTCCCAAAATTATATCCTGTAACCCAGAATTGGGGGTAAGGGCTCTTTCCCTGGGGACTGCAGTAAAATGAACTGGATTACCTTTCTTGTATACTTTTTGAAATGTAAAATAAACATTGCCTCTCCTTCACCCATTCCCATGAAAATTAGTTTATAATTTGGGAGAAAGGGGCATCCGGATTATATTAAGTACATAACTAAAACCATATATCTCTTTTAAAAACAATATGGAAGTTTTCAAGCTGAGTCATTGTTAACCATGGTTCTCAAATAGCAGTGGTCTGAATAGCTCTTGAATTGCTGTTACTAAGAAATGCAAACCATTCATGTTCATCTTCCTGAAAGTTTATTTAATTTTTGATACAATGCTTTATCAGGCTTCATCTGTGAAGAATTCTTGAAAATAACTTTTGGCATCTATCTGTCAGTCTGATTCTCATTATTTGCTTCTCTAATATAAAATACCATTAAGTTGCCATATTAGCAGAGAACCAGGTACTTTCAGCCATGAAGCATTATCACAGGAAAGTAATACTTATTTTAGTTGAAAATAGCTTGACTTGCATATCTCCTTCATCTTTCTTTATTGAAATGAATATTTTCATTTTATGAAGTTTCCAGCAGTTGTGACTGTTGCATTATGCATCTACAGGTATTTTATGCTGTTTTTGCTCTCCTAGTGTCTGCATTTTATTTGGAAAAAGTCTTCTTGCTGGTCACTATAGTAATATTTGCACTTGGTAATGAAATCTGAACAATTGTAATGAAATCTGAACAATTGAGAGGCAGCTTCCTATGTGGTGTAAAGAATGTTGAGTTGATAATAAAGAAGAAATCAGGTGTCCCAGGGTTGAGTTGATAATAAAGAAGAAATCAGGTGTCCCAGCATTGGCTCTGCTGTTTAGTGGCTGGCTGCATGACCTTGGCCAAATCATTTTTACTTCTTGGGGTGCAGTTTCTTCACTTGGAAAATGAAGGGATTATACTAGTTGTTTCTAATTCTGCCTTATTTTATAGGTAATAATATTAAATTGTCTTCTCTTTCTAGAATATTATCCCTTTCAGAAAGGGAACCCTCTCATATATCTTTTATTTCCCATCACACCTATCAAAATACCTTGTACATTGTAGGCACCCATTACATAATACTGATTGAACCCAAATAGGTGCCAAAGCCTTTTTTCTTTTCTTTTTTTGAAGTTGGGGAGATGTGTGCACCAACTCTGATGAGTATTTTTAGGTTTTAACTCTTAGAGAGCATGCCCTGGTCAGCATTTCATCCTTATGCATATATATACATACATCATAAGTGTCTTGACCAGGGTTACACAGCTAATAGGTGGTAGGGCTGTGTTATGAATCCATGTCTGTCTGATTCCAAAATTTATTTTTATTTTATTGGGCTGCCTTGCCTCTCTGAAATATAAGAAGTTATATAGTTCATCCCCTTGAGGAATTTATAGTCAGTTATAAACAATTAACTATATATAATATAGGGTGGAGTAAGGGAAGTAAATGTTGAATAGACTATTCTAATTAATTTCTGGCTCCTTGGGAGGCAGTCCTATATTAATAGTCTTAAAGATTTTCCTGTTTAGAGACTGAGCACAGTGGGTTTCATATAGTATTCTGAAAAGAATCTGCAGCCATATACCAGCTTGTCATTCTAGCCAGCATATTGAAAAGCATATTTCTGATCTGTATTCAAACCCAGCTATAATAAAATTACACATAAGTAAACTTGTCTAACAGAAAGAAGATAGAACTGTTTGGTCGTGGAATGACACTCCAATCTCAGTTTTTTTGGGTAAATCGAAAAATACCCAAGTAGCTCCTAATTGAGAGATTTTCTTCTGAGAAACTCCAGGCAACTAGAAATGTATAGGCAAATATACACTTTGCCACTGGACTTGTTTCTGTAGAGCTCACTATAATCCTTTTTTTAAAAAATTACAATTCAAAAAGTTACTAAATAATGTTGGGGGATGTTGGCCAGCTTCAGCTAATAACCTCCTGAAGTGTAAAAAAAAAATTTGTTTTGGTGGGGGGGTGGTTCCCTGGTGGTTTAGTGGCTAGGCTTCAGCAAAGCTTCGGCCTGGGTTCGATTTCCAGCCAGGGGACCCCCCCCCCTTTTTTTTAAATGTTGTTGTGTTGTACTTCTTTCTATCTCCATTTAAAAGAAAGGTCAAAACTGTGGCTTCATCTATTATGGCCTGCACTGCTTAGGAATAAAACAAAGGAAAATGATTACCCTTAATTGCCACGGGCAATTAGAAAGGATTCTTTGTTCAGTAACAAATTGATTGTGTACAAATGAAAGTCAGCTCTGCATTAATGCAAGATTATTAGATTCTTGAAATCTGCATCCTCAGCTAGAGTGGCTTTCACTCCAAGGGAATCATTTAACTGGAAATAGTGTACCTAAATGCATGGTGATAAAAGTAGCACTAGGTCTTTATTTTTCAAAAATGTTTATTAAGTCTGTAGGTGGAAGGCTGGTGGATGCTGCTTTTGTGATACCATTTTTAATGGCCTGAAATTATTGAATACTTTTTTTAATGCTGCTGGCTTATAGGACATTTTTTCCTCTGATTGGTCAGTCAGTCGAAGAATGCAGATAAAACCTTTGATAAATGCGGAAAAAGGAGAAAGGGCCCCCACTGCTGCAGGAGTGGGTCTCACTGTTGGCATATACCCAGAATTAGCAGCCACAAAGGCTTAAAATTGGCAGTGTTAGCTAAAGTAGTTGTGATTTGATTATGTGTGTGTATACAAAGAATATGTCTTTCCTTGTGTGCAGATCCCCTTTTCACACTTTTTCATTTTTTTAAATTAAAGGTGTAACTTGTCATAGAAAAGTGGATAAATCTTAAGTGTTACATTTCTGAGTTTTCTACATATGACAGCATAATTTTCTTTTCCACACAATTCTTAATACATTGGAAATTATTTGAGAGTTCATGACTTTAATATGTGAATGTGAGTGTATAAGATGATATTTATAGCTTTTCCAAGTTTGTTCAGGGTCACATATGTGATAAAGAACAAGAGAATAGTGATCTCGTACAAATTACCAGAAGTGTCTAAAGCATTCTTGTGATAATAGATCTTCCCTATTTGTGCTGTAATTCCAGATTTTTTTGTTCTCTGTTTGCTGGGAATTAAAAGGAAATAGGTACTGGTCACTACTGTGTGAACTTTCTGGAAAGCAGTTTGGCAGTTTTAAGAGACATCCAATTCTTGATCTACTTATAGGAATTTGTTGGACCAAGAAAGAGAGAGGAGGACAAAGATTGTATATACCAAGATATTAGCTATAGTGATGTGTATAAAAAAATTAAAAAAAAAAAATCTAAGTGCTTTAGCCTTCGGGGAATGGTTGCTTTATGGAAAAGTATGGAGTCATTAAAATAGAATGTTTTGGAGAATTCTTTTTTTTTTTTCTTTTTGGTATGTGGATAGTTCCCCTGACCAGGAATCGAACCCAGGCCGCAGCACTGACAGCGCCAGCGCCGAAGCCTTAAGCCACTACACCATCAGGGAACTCCCATGTTTTGGAGAATTCTTGACATGGGGAGATGCACACAAAATAAAATCAAGCATGAGAAAAAAGAGCAAGAATAGAACTATAAAGAGTAAGATTTCAGTTATTTAAAAATATATATGTGAAAAAATGGAAGAAATATGCAAGGTGCTATTAGTATTGATCTCTATTCTTGAATTTTGATTTACAGTTTTTTTCTCTGAATTTTCCCAAGTTTTGCACAATGATTTTTTTTTTCTTGTACAATGATTTTACTAGTTTTGATTTAGAAAAGAAAAAGAATAAACTTTTTTTTTTGCAGTGTGGTTGTATTATGTTTGGTTTTTCTTATAAACATATGAAGGAAAAATGGAGCTGAAAAGCAAGAAATTAGTAATAGTGAGATCTGATGGACTCTGGTACTTTTTTTTGTTTGCTTTTTTGTTTGTTTGTTTATTTTGTTTATTTTTTTTATACATGGGTAGTTCCCTGGCTGGGAATCGAACCCAGGCAGCAGTGCCGACAGCACCAGCACCGAAGCCTTAAGCCGCTACACCATCAGGGAACTCCCGACTCTGGTACTTTTGAAGGTGAAACAATCACCCTTTCTTAGAAAAATAATTGAATTAATTATTAATATTAGCACTATTAACCAGTTAATAACAATAATATGCTTGTTGTGCACTAGGAGACTGCTGAGTGCTCCTTTACATCTTCACAGTAACCCTCGGAGGTAGGTAGGATTTCATTTTCTAGCCTGGGAACTGAGGCTTCCAGAGGGGACTTGCCCAAGGCTACACGGCTAGTAGGTCCATGAGGCAATATGGTTCAGAACCTTTGCTCTGAACCCCTATTCTCTCTTGCCTTCTCTGGGGTGCTGCTTTACACTGTACAAAACTGAGGAGAACGATTGTCTAGTTCGTGGCTGATAGCTGTAGCTAAACCCTCAGTTCTCTTTTTAGGCGGGTCCTGCCCTTATGCTTGTTTTTAAGAGAAAGGAGCCATTAATATATTACTTTTTTTTTTCTTTTCTTGGTTAAATTCAGGGATGACCATGAAATTAGTTATATCTTGCCTTTAATGAGCCAAAAAATCTTTAAACAAATAAGATTTAAATATTCTGTTTATTTAATAGATTTAATTTTATTTAAATAATTAAGGGTTATTAATCAGAAGAAGGAATAAACTAGTTCTTGGTAGTTCCAGAGAGTAGAGATTATAGGGAGGCAAGTTTTATTTTTCCTTTTCCCTTCCCATTCAACCAGGGTTTGGGTGTCTACACTGTTTAGACTACTAAGTTATATAAAGCATGCCTGCCTCTTACTCTCAGGGAGAGTATGCCCTAAAACAAAAGCGATTCTTCCCTTACAGGTAACACAAGGAACACCCTGTTTCTGTATCAGAAAGTAAAAAATTTAGAAGGCCAGTGGCCTGATTTTTTTCCCTTGATCTTATCTTAAAGAATTAGGTGTGACTCAACATTTCATCTCAAGAATGCACTGACTAGGAAGATTTCATCTTATGAGAAAGAACCTTGTAAGAAAGTGGTCCAACTTTATGTTTTATCTTGAATAAGACATAATTTGGAGATTTAAAAACTTGCCTCTTTTGTTTTTATTGTTGTTATTTAGCAAGACATTTGCATGCACATATACCTATTTATTTACTAGTCATTTCTTTCGTGAGGGAGAGTACTGGCAGACCTCATGTTCAAGTGCAGTGTGAGGGGGTTTACATTCAGACATCAGGAAGAAATTGTATCATAGAAAAGCTTGGAAGCTCACAGAATTTTTTCCTGTTTTGTTCCCCATATATTCTGTAAACCTATTTACCTTAGAACTTGTCAATAGGAGCACAATATTTGTTGAATTAATTGTAAGAAGTTTTGAGAGAAACCAGGAAAGAAATGAAGTCTCTAAAGTTTTTCAGTCCTTAGGTTCTTGGGATTCCTTAAGATGTAAAGGGCCATTTCTGCTGTTAGTTTTATGTTCTTTCTTTCCAACTTTGCGACCTTGGACAAGTCATTTATTTTTATTTGAATTCTTGTCTAAAATAGGCCTAAATACCTACTCTGCCTGCCACAAGACTTTTGTGTTAAAATTCCAGATTTTTTTGGAGAGCTAGATGCCAAGGGTGAACATGGAAACTAAAGTTGGAAAGCCTTTCAGTTTTCTGGGAGAATGAGAAAACAATTTGGTTGATTAAACTGTTTAGGTCTGCCAGTGTTTTAGGGTGCTACAAAGGCAGCAGGATGGAATTCTGAATCCATAGAATGGCACGTACTATTGATCTGTTGTCTTGTAATTTGCCCTCAGATAACAGTCACTTTTAGGGTCTGATCAGAAAGAGCCTCACATACCTGTTACAGGTAGTAGGCCAAATAGGAGTTGTTGGTGTCGGTTTGGTTTTCACAGTGCTAGTACTGAGGCCTCAGTTATTCTTTCTCTAATCATGATACGTGGCCTTCGTTTGAGTCTCAGTCCCATGTCTTGCCAGCTCTGCATCCTCAGACATTCTACTTAAACTTTGGGGCCTCAGGTACCTCATTCATAAAAAGGGGAACATAGCAGTATCTACTCATAAGGGTTACTATCCAGATTAAAACAGTATATTTTAATTCTTTTTTTTTGCGGGGATGGGGGGTGGTGGTTACCTGGCTGGGAATTGAACCCAGGCCACAGCGTTGACAGCGCCAGCGCTGAAACCTTAAGCCACTACACTACCAGGGAACTCCCAAAACAGTATATTTTAAAACTTGAAATAATGCTTGGATCATGCGAAATGCTTTGTACATGCCATTATTCAGTGGCTTGGCTTTTTTTTTTGTATGTGGGTACTTCCCTGGCTGGGAATCGAACCCAGGTCGCAGCGTTGACAGCGCCGAAGCCTTAAGCCACTACACCACCAGGGAACTCCCATTGGCTTTTATTATTACATACCAGTTGAAGAATATGGTGGTGGGAAAACATAAAAATTTACCAATTTTTGGTTTTGCCAAGGAGGACATTAGAAAAAAAAGGAAAGAAAACTCTTCTCACCATTATATTATTAAAAATTTAGGATACAATATCAGAATAAAAGAGCCCTTCCCAATGAAGTTGGCAACCTGACATGACCATACATAGGCATGTATTTCTAAATCTGATTTTTACACAGCCTGGGGAAAATTTTGCCACAGGCCACACCAGTAATATGTGAACAGGTATCTATTAATAGATAGACAGGCATATAGATTCATGTTTGTTTATTCTGTCACCTTAAGCTGTGGGACTTGTCTGAGCCTTAGTTTTCTCATATATGAAATAAAGATACTAATGTCTGCTTCACAGTGTTGTGAGAAACTGAGGTAATGAATGAAAAGTGTTTGGCATGTAAGTGCTCAATTCAAAGGGGTTGTTCTTATCAAATGGGAAGTTAGGTACCCATTGGGTGCCAATTCATGCTATGTGCCACCAGGAATCAAGAAGTACGATATTGTGCTTGGTTCCAGAAGTCTCTTATGAAACGGACTTTTCTCTGTCCTTCCCTCTTGTTTGTTCTCTCTGTAAGTCACTGGAATCACTAAACAAACCTGACTGTTGTATTCCCCTGCTTGAAAAACCTTCAGTGCCTTTCTTTTGCCTACAAGATAAAGTCCAGGTTGTTAGTGTCTATGAAATCCTTTACAGCTGGCTCCATCCTACCTTCCCAGATTCATACATTTCATTCTCTAGAACATGCTGTTTCCTTTTCTGCCCCTGTTTTTGATGAAGCTCATTGCTCTCGTGAGTACCCTTACCAGTCCTTCTTGGATTGGTCAGTTTCCTACTCATCCTTCAACGACCCCTCAAGTGTCTTCAGACCTTTCTAGGATTGTCCTCAGCTCTGTTCCATTAGCACTTTTCTGAGGATGTTATGTATATTACTTATTTTTGTGTAGTGATTATGTTCGGATGGTTCTGTATCAGTAGTCATAAAACACCCATACTATTCCCTTATCCCTTTCCCTCAGCCACCCAGTTGTACCCTTCACAGATATCTGTGTTTTACCAGAGACATTTTTCCTTTCAGAGATACATTATGCACATACAAACAAACAAATGTAAATATGTATGTCCTCCCTACCTCTTTACATGACTAGTAGCATACTATAATTACTGTCCTCTGTCTTCCTTTTTTTCATGGAATGTTTTGGGAGATCATTCTGGGTTAGCACAAAGGAAGCTTCCTTGTTCTTTTTTGCAGCCTCATGGTGTTCCATTATACAGACAGGCTGAATGTTACACAGTCTCCTGTTTATGGGCATTTAATTTGTTCCTAGTTCATTATTTTTGCAATAGGTGCTATAAGCAAAACTTGAATATATATCATTTTGGGCATGTGAGGTTATACCTGTAGGAGAAATTCTTAGAAGTGGAAGAGTTTTCTTCTATTTCTTAAAGCTAGGGATTTGTTGTTTTTTTGTTTTCCATTTTGCCTAGGAAAGTGCCTGGGTTGTCCTAAGTGTCTAATTAATGCCTGAATGAGGGCTAGAATAGTCTTATCAGAGAAAAGATGAAATATTGCCATTTGCGACAAAATGGATGGACCTGGAGATCATCATGCTAAGTGAAATAAGCCAGACAGAAAAAAACAAGGAACTGTATGACTTCACTCATATGCGGAATATAAAACTGAAGGCAAAGAAAAAAAGAAATGAACAAACAAATAACCTATGGACACAATCAATAGTTTAATGTTTATTTGGGGACGAGTGGGTTAGGGAGGGGAGAAAGGGGAGGGGGTGGGAGAGGAGGGGGGAAGCTAAATATAAGGTGATGGAAAGAGAAGTCACATTAGGTGGTGAACTTATTATACATCAAATTGACAATGCACTGTAGAATTGTATGCCTGAGACCTATGTAATCCTTGCTAACAGATGTCACCCCAATAAGTCTAACAATAAAAATGAATTAAAAAAAAAAAAAAAGAATAGTCTTATCAGGGCAGACAAGGCAGATTTTAGAAAAAATTGAACACCAGTATCCCTGGTGGTATCAGGGGTAAAGAGATAATTCGGAAGCTTGCCAGAACTCTGGCAGCTGTCCCTGATGGCCTTAGGCATTATCATAGCCCACAGAACATAGTTGGAAAGTGTCTTTGTATCTCCCTCAGCTTAGGATGGATTGGACTTTTCAAAACCCCCTCTCAGTATGACAGCACAACATTGCTCTCACCTATGAGCTCACCCTAGGACAATTCTTTTGCTCTTTACCAGGTGAAATGAGGTCCTCAGAGACACCTGCAATAATAGCCAGTACTTTTTTGGTTCTTTTTTTCTACACTAGGCACTGTTTTATGCACTTTACATGTATTAAGGAATCACATACCAGACCTCAAAAATAGGTGCTATTTTTGTACCCATTTTGCAGATAAGGAAACTGGGGCAGCACACATTAGGTAATGTAGGTAGGTTCAGAGAAAAGAGTAAAACCCACACTCCTTATAAAGTACTCTCTCCCCCCCTCCTCCCTGGGGTTAATTGATTAAACCTGTGATTTCACGTATTGACCTTGATTGTTGGGAAATGTTTCTCCCACTGAAAGGTATTTGGATGAACACAGTGCATTTTTTGGATTGTCCCCTTGATCCCTAGTTCAGCTTACCTGTTAAAGATTTCCAGAATGATTTCCAGAATGATCTAGCAGTTAATTTCAGTTCTGTTTTCCCTTCCTTTTGACTGAGGTCCTAATTGGATTTTATAAACTAGTTTGTTCATTTTATGGTATTTTCATCTGAGCTTATCTTAGCAACATTCAATCAAAGCCTATTGCCCAATCCATTTCTGTAATGTCTCCTTGAAGTGTTTTGGTTTTGGTTTTGGGGGAATAGCCCTGGAAATTTTGGTATTACATGATACTAAAGGAAAGGGCCAATGGCATGTGTTGACCATCATCAGCCAGCATGGAATGCTCACTTTAATATCCATTTCAAATGAATGTCTTCCCAGATCCTCCCTTTCTGCTTCTGAGGTCAGAATTGGCACCAGGGCTTCTTTTTAGATCAGCCTTATCTACTAGAACTTTCTGCACTGTTCTTTAGCCACTAACCATGTGTTTCTACTTGAAATGTATTATAGCTAGTGGGATGGAGAAATGAATTTTAAATTTTATTTAGTTTTGATTAAACTTTAATGGCCAAAGTGTTGAAGAGTGGATCTAGACTTTATGCCCCACAAGAGAGAGATTTGTTTTTTATTTATTAAATTTGTTGGGATTACTTAGTAAAATGACACAGATTTCAAGTGTACTTTTCTAGAATACATCATCTGTATATTGCATTCTGTGTTCACCACCCAGAGTCAGTTTTCCTTTCATCACCATATACCGGGTCCAGCAGAAGTAATGCCCAGACTTGAGTTATAATTTTATTACAAAATCATAACTATATGCTTATGATTTTGTAATAGATTTGATATAGATTACTAGCTCATGAAAAAGGGCATTACTTCTGCTGGACACTGTATTTGACTCCCATCACCATCACCCCCTACCCCCTTACCCTCTGGTAATCATTAAACTGTTACCTGAGTTTATGAGTTTCTGTTTGTTTGTTGCTTTCAGTTTTATATCCCACATATGAGTGAAGTCATATACTGTATTTTTCTGTGTATAGGATGCTCCCATGTATAAGACAACCCCTACTTTTCTAACCCAACATTAAGAAACCCTCTCAACCATTACTCCTGTTTATAAGATGACCCCCAATTTTTGGTCTAACAATTTTAGACAAAAGTATCGTCTAATACATGGAAAAAATGGTAGTTCTCAATTTTTCTTGTCTGAATTGTTTTGCTTAGTATGATAATTCAAGATCAATCCATGTTGTCACAAATGGCAGTATTTCATCTTTTCTTACCGCTGAGTAATATTCCATTGTGTATATGTACCACAGCTTCTTTATCCAGTCATCTGTCGCAGGGCACTTTGGTTGTTTCCATGTCTTGGCTACTGTGAATAATGCTGCAGTGAAGATCAGGGTACATATATCTTTACAGATAAATGTTTTCAGAGTTTTTGGGGTAGATACCCAGAAGAGGGATTGCTTGGTCATATGGTAACTCTATTCTTAATTTTTTGAGAACTCTCCCTAATGTTTTTCATATTTACATTCCTACTAGTAGTGTATGAGGATTCTGTTTTCTCCATAGCCTCTACAGTACTTGTTGTTATTTGTTTTCTTGATGATAGCCATTCCAACAGGTGTGAGGTGATACCTCATTGTGGTTTTTATTTGCATTTCCCGAATAGCTGGAGAAGGTAAGCATTTTCATGTATCTGTTGGCTGTTTGTATGTCTTCTTGGGAGAAGTATCTGTTCAGATCCTCTGCCCATTTTTTAATTGGATTTTTTTGTTGTTGAGTTGTACGAGTTCTTTATGTATTTTGTGTATTAGCCCCTTGTCAAAGGCATTGTTTGCAAATATCTTCTTCCATTCTGTTGGTTACCTCTTTGCTTTGTTGACGGTTTCTTTTGCTGTGGAGAAGCTTTTTAATTTGATATAGTCCTATTTATTTATTTTTGCTTTTTCTTCCCTTGCCTTTGATGTCAAATTCATGAAATCCTCTCTGAACCGAAGGTCCGTAAGATTAGTACCTTTGTTTCCTTCTATGTGATTTATTTTTTCAGGTTTTATGTTTAGGTCTTTGATCCATTTTGAGTTAATTTTGGTATATGGTGACAGATTGAAGTCTAATTTCATTCTTCTGCACATCGGTTTTCAGTTTTCCCAGCACCATTTATTGAAGAGGCTTTTTTTCTCCATTGTGTATTTTTTAATCTTTTGTTGAAAATTATCTGCCTGTATATATGTGGGTTTATGTCTAGGTTTTAAATTTTTTTCCATTGGTCTGTGTGTCTGCTTTTCTGTCCATACCATGCTGTTTTGATTATTGCCGCTTTGTGGTATACTCATAAATTGAAGCCAGAGGAGCATGGTACTGCCAGCCATGTTCTTTCTTCTTAGGATTGCTTTGGCAGTTTGGGGTCTTTTGTGGTTCCATACAAATCTGATGGTGTTTTCCTTCTATTTCTTGGGGAAAAAATGCCATTGGGATTTTGACAGGGATTGCATTAGATTTTTATTTTTTCTTTTTCCTGTTTCTCCTGACTCTGGCACAGGACCATGCTCTTTCTGTACTTGATGAATGTTTGTTTAATAAATAGACCCAAATGCCTGAAATATATAAGAAAAGTTAAAATATTTCTTAAATTCTACCTCTCAAAGATAACCATTGTTAACAATTGTGTTTTAATGGTAGGGAAAAAAAAATGCCCATTTTCATTGACATTGCAGTGATTTCTACACAGGATTCATCCTTGAGTCTAGAAATTGATGTCAGTCAAGGTTGCTGTAGGTTTGGGGGTTTTAAGGAGATGGAGGCTTAGAATGCAGGTCAGAAATATAACAGAAAGAAGTATGACTAATAATTGGTCAAGTGCCTTTATAAAGATTATTGTGACATAATGGAATTTTGTCCTAATTATTAGAGCCCTTAGTGAAAATCTGGGAAAGAAAATGAGTCATCTTTTTTTCCTCTTGCATATCCCAGGTGATTTTGCCCACATTTTGTTATGAGGATTAGTTGGGTGCTTTTGGCTGGAGTCTTTCTTGAGGTGGTTAGGATATTTGAAGAGAGAATCAAGGGGATTTATTTCTTGCTGGCAAGATTGAAGAAGCAGAAATGGGTCTGTTGAAATTTCCTTTCTCCGCCATAGTGGAAGCAGCACTTTAGGCCAAGTTTCTTTTGTAAATTTTTGTGTGTGTGTGTGTGTGTGTGTGTGTGTGTGTGTGTGTGTGTGTTTCCCTGCAGTCTGTTTGAATTACCTGTGTTATGTCTTCTTTCCCCACCTACATCTTAAGCTTCTTGAAGCCAGGAACTGGGCTTTTCATCATTTTATCTCTGAGCCTATAACCCAGGAGGTATCACTGATGTTCAGGAAGTGTTTCTTGAAAAAAATAGCTCCACAAAAAGAAGCAAGACTCCTCCCTCTCAAGCTCTCTCTCTGTTGGCAGTCCCCCTCACTCTCTTAGGGAAGGTGGCTGTAGTTTACAGTACAAAGTTGGACAATTAATTTTGCTAACTCATCCTAGAAAAAGTGCTGCATACCTCATTGCTGAATATCACTACAGTCACCATCGAAGTACCCCCTTGGGAAGCTATGTGCCGACGCCAGCGCCTAGTGCACCCTTCAAAGCAGTTTTGGAACTCTTGGTCTGGAATGGCCATCAGAGCTGTCATCGTACCTACCATCTGACAATTAAAATTTGACAGTCACAAACTTAATTGTCAGATTTTGGGTACGACAACTGCTCTGATGACCATTCCAGAGCAAGAGTTCCAAAACTGCTTTGAAGGGTGCACTAGGCGCTGGCATCGGCGCATAGCTTCCCAAGGGGGTACTTCGATGGTGACCGTAGTGATATTCAGCAATGAGGTATGCAGCACTTTTTCTAGGATGAGTTAGCAAAATTAATTATCCGACCTTATATACCATTGTATGTGCCATACACGGCCAAGTCCCTGCCATTGAGAGAGAAATCAGGACTACAGAGATGAGAAAGCACGTTTTTTATAGGCTTATTCTTATACTTCAAGCTCCCAGAGGTCTAACTTAGGAACATACTTTAAAATCTGCTTGTTTTGTAGTATTATCTTTTCCTGTATGACATGAATTTATATCTCATTTTACTGTAAGAGATAATATGTAGGTTGTTTTTAATCTGTTCTTTAGTAGACCAATCAAAATTACTAATTATCTAGAATGTAGATGGAGTACCTAATGCTATCATATATGAGCCCTGCTTTTGAATTTCTTATATTCTAGTTGTGGGAAATAGAACATCCTTACCACCCCCCCCCCCCCCCCCCCCAGTTTGTTACTGTGGTTTAATACCACGAATCAGGCAGTAAGAGGAGTTGGGGCCTTGCTGGTGGGTGTTGAGACATTGCAAGTACTACCTCCATTGCCTTTATCTTCAGTTTCCTTTAATGTCGGTATGACTTCTAAAAACCAAAGTAGTTGGTTGGTTCGGGTTGCCTCTCGTTAGATGTGGCTGGAAATACAGATTCTAAGCAAAGGTTAAGAACTTGAGCGTCTGTGGACCCTTAAGGGATTGGGATGGGGGAGTGTCCATGATGCTGTCAACAGTATGAGCCAAATTGTAGTTCCATTTATTTTCTGTGTAAAGAGGATCTGTAGCTTTCATTTAATTCCCAAAGGAACTCATGACCCAAAAATGATTAGAACTACTGGTTTAGAGTAACATTGAGACCCATGGCCTCATTTTGTCTCCCTTTTGCTTCACTGTTTTAAATTGGGTGCTGCATTTTGTTTTTCCGTGTCACTTGCTGGGAAGAGTGCTTGGTTTAAGAAACCATACTGTTGAACATCTAAGGAAAGGGTGTGCAAGTTTTTTGGAAGCTTGGTGTTATGGCTCTTAACCTTTCATCTAGTCTCTCATTGTTGAGTAAAAATGGGTTTTTTTGTTCATTTGATTTACATATTATATATTGTAAAATGATTTCCACATTAGATTCAGCTGACATCCATCTTCTCGTAGGTAGAATAAAAAGAAAAGGAAAAAAAGGAAAAACATTTCTCCTTGTGATAATAGCAAAAAGATCTTTGTGTTTGCATTTATGATTATTGCTTTCCTAGGTCCACGTAGCTAAGCAGTGGTCATAATGAAGATGAAAATGAGTATGTCCAGTCCCTAAGTAGACTTTCGGTGTGCTCAGAAGGGTAGCTCGTAGTCTCATGGGAACACCTATAATGTAGTGTCATAGTTAGTCTTGGAGGATGTATGTACAGGAGAGAACACGGGAGAAAATTGTCTAGACCCTAATATGTTACACCCTCATAAACTTTTGCATGCAAGAGTGTAACATATTAGTTGCTTGGGGGCCAAGCTATAGAGGTCCAATGAGAAACATGACAATGACTGAGGCCCAAGCTGTGACACATATATTCACATGGAACTCTTAAAGACTCTTGACACCATTTCCCCTACTCTGTGGACAAGTGTACAGTCATGCATCACTTACTGATGAGGATACGTTCTGGGAAATGTGTTGTTAGGTGATTTTGTCTTTGTGCAAACATCATAAAGTGTACTTACACACCTACATGGTATAGGCTGCTACACATCTAGGCTATATGGTTAGCCTATTGTTCCTAGGCTATAAGCCTGCACAGCACGTTCCTGTATTTAATACTGTAGGCAGTTGTAACATAATGGTAAGTATTTGTGTACCTAAACATGGAAAATGTGTAGTAAAAATACAATATGAAAGTATACTTGTGTAGGGCACTTACCATGAATGGAGCTTGCAGGAGTGGAAGTTGCTTTAGGTGAGTCAGTGAATGAGTGGAGAGTGAACATCAAGGCCTGGGACATTACCGTACACTACTGTAGACTTTATAAACACTGTATACTTAAGTTATACTAAATCTATAAAATATATTTTTCTTCAATAATAAATTAACCATAGCTTACTGTAACTCTTTTACTTTATAAACATTTTAATTTTTAAAACCTTTTGACTCTTGTAAATAACACTTACGTTAAAACAAACACATTGTACAGCTACACAAAAGTATTTTCTTTCTTTATATCCTTATTCTATAAGATTTTTTCTATTTAAAAATTTTATTTTATTTATTTTTAATGTGGGTAGTTCCCTGGCTGGGAATTGAAGCTGCAGCGTTGACAGCTCCGAAGCCTTAGCCACTACACCAGGGAACTCCCTTAAAATTTTTTCTTAACTTTTTGAACTTTTTTTTTTGTGAAAAACTAGACATAAACACACACTTTAACCCAGGCCCACACAGGGTCAGCCTCATCAACATTATACTGTCTTCTGCCTCCACATATTGACCCACTGGAAGGTCTTCAGGGGCTGCAGCAAGCATGGAGTTGTTATCTCCTGTGATAGCAGTGCTTTCTTCTGGAATACCTGATGAAGGACCTACCTGAGACTCTTCTTGAGGAATTGTCACTCTTTTGAGAAATGTCTATGCTGGATTGCTTGTTTTTGTTTTTGTTTTCATCATTAATTTGCTGGTAAGCAGATAATGTGCCATGAGCATCTCCCTGTTAATGAAAACCTTTTGATGTTGGGGTTCATGCTTTCAAACTGTTTAAGGAGCTTCTGCTGAGCCCTTCACTGTGAATTTTCTTGAGAGTTCTTTTTCTTCTACAGTTTCCTTTTCTCTTGCCTTTTCTTCATCTGTGTATTCCTATTACAGTTCTGTCAACTCTTCATTAGTCAGTTCCTCAAAGCTACCTCCAGGAACATCTCCATGTCATTTTCATCCACACTCAGGTTAAAGCTGTTATCTCAACCACAGCCTTGTTGATTTTTACAAACTCAGCCTTTGGCAAATCCTTTGAAATCATGGACCATAACGTCACTAGGTGATAGGAATTTTTCAGCTCTTTTATAATCATATGGGACCACCATCATATATGTGGTTTGTTGTTGACTAAATAGTCCTTATGCCATGCATGACTGTATAAGGTTCTTTTTGGCCTTAGTCTCTCAGCAAGTATTTATTGGACACCTAGAGGGTGTGTAATTCTGGACTGGACCCTTGGACTGGACTGTTTACTTACTAGGAGACAGCAGTATCTTTTGATCTCTCCTAGTAATCAGTATGGTGACAAGGTCCCCTCTGCTGGGAGGCAATATAGATGGGCTTTGGAAGTCAAAAATGCTAGAGTTACCGACCCAGCTCTGCTATTTTTCCAGCTGGGTAGTCTTCAATCAGGTCAGTTGACTACTCTGAATTTTGATTTCCTCATGTGTAAAATGGGGATGTAACTGTTACCTGCCATAGACAACTTTTGCATTATACTCTGCCTATCAACTGCTTTGCAAGGGCCTGTCACATAATAGGGCCCAATAAATGGAAGCTGTGTTGTTATAGTGGGTGAGAGAACTTATCTCAGATAAGTTCTCTCATTTTATTTATTCACTAAGGATAATTACTATCACTAAGAAGAGAAAGTGTTCTACTTATATAAATGGGGGAAATGGGTACTCCTGGATAGTATTAGAAATGACGGCTATTTTGAGGGGGGCACTTATTCTTGCATAATTATAGCTAGGGCAAAAGTTCTTAATCGAGAGTTTCTGAATTTTTTGTGTAAGTACATTTTTTGAGGGAGAAGTTTAGATTTTCATCAGATTGTCAAAAGGATCCTTAATTGCCAAAAGATAAGGAATTGGTTAATTGAACAGTTGGGTGCAGTAGAGCCACAGTTGGTACCCTGGATCCTGAAATTGTCCATCATAATAATACTACGAGAACTGTTCCAAACAAAAAGAACATAATGAGTATATAGAGTGAATACTCAAAAGCTTTTGTGTCCCTTATCTTTTTTTTTGCAGAGAGGAAGTAGGAGAAGTAGGAAAGCAAGAGAGTATCAGTAGGAAAGAAAGAGAAGGGCAACTGCCGGGAAGAATTAAATGCCAGCTTCTTGCCCTCCTGTACAGTTCTTTCCACAGGTTATTTCCAGGCTCTTTCTCAACCTCCTCTTTCCTGCACCACACTTCCAATTAGAGTGGACCACTTGCTTTCTCCTGAACACATGTTCATGTTTTGTCACTTCATGTTGGACCCTCTGCCCAGATTGCCCCTTCTTGCATAATTTGCAGATCTAGTTCTCTGTGCTTCAGAGTTCTTTCTGATGCTTCCTTTTGTAATTGGCATTGGCTTGTAAGTCCCTTGAGAGCACTGACTCCCATTCATCTTTTATCCTCCACAGCCATGGTCCTTTGTAAAGAGTTAGGCACTAAATAAAGGATTGTGACCTAAAATGAAGAGTGATACCTAAGAAGGAACTAAATACTTGTTTAAGGGAGGAAAATGGTTTAGGTTAAAATTCTTGAAAACATAAAAAATGATCAGATGCCAATGTAAGTTCTGAGTTTTGGCCTCTGTGACAACCTGGAGAGGGTTGTCACCCTAAATTAGGAAGCAGGAATGTGGGGAACAGGTAACCAGCATTAATGGCCTTGGACAATTCATATTATGTCACTTCTCTGGAAAGTGGATTGAACTTTTTAATTACGCAGTAGAGGTGGTGTTGATGTACCCACGTCCTATTCTAGATCCTGAAAGTACAATAGGGAACAACCAGATAAGATCCCTTGCTTCTATTCTAGTGAAATGTTGTGAGTAGGATGTTAGTCCCTTCACCAGCCTTAAAATTCTATGATTTGAAGAATGGACACCAAGCTCTGCTTGTGATTGTTGTGAGGATGACATGAAGAAGCACTTTGAAGATTATAGAGCGGTCTTCTCTTATTCATTATGAGTACTGCCAGCCCTCATCATATTTGACCTATAACTTAAAGAGATTTAAAATGTTTAAAATATGTACCAAGGTCACTGCCAGGATTTTTACATTAGCCAATCCCTAGTGAGTTTTTCATACTGAATTGTAAGCTAATTAGCATAGTAAGATTGGAAAGAGCTTTTTGTGCCAATAGGAGCGTGGACTAATGATCTCAGGGTTTAGGTGGATTCAGGGATTTAATTCTTTCTATTATAAGTGAATCCCTTAACAGGGTTGGGGTATAGATTTGTTCTACTATCTTTACCAACTAAAAATGTATTTGAGGAGAGTACATGTTCTTAAGAGTATTTTTTAAGTGTTTCTATGTTGGGTTTGTTTCTGCTTTTCTCTTGAGTTCTTCCAGTTTTTTGTTGTTTTTTTTTTTTTTTTCTTTTTTAAATTTCAGACTGACCAGCTCTTAGATTCTTAAATAGAATTTAACATTGGCAAAGGTTGCATGTTGGCAAAACTATATTCTCTACTGATTTTGGGCATTTTTTACCATAAGTTCAGGATACAATTTTTCTCTCAGTGCTTCCATTTCTTGATTAGGCTGAGTATTTTTAATCACAACTCCCTTGTCCTTAACAGTTGTCCCCAGAACCCTCAAAACAAAAAGCAAGTGATGCAATTAGGATGCAATTCAGTGCCTATGGAGTTCAAGGAAAATTATTTTCTGCACAACTCGGAAACTCATGGACAAAGTCAAGCTTCCTTTTAGCTCTGGCAAATTTATCAAAAATGATCTAATAAAGTGAGAGTCTTACCTTGAGATTAGAGTTTTTGAGTATGAAACAATGATGTGAAATTTCTAAGGTGACTTTGATTTATGAATAAAATGTCACTTCTGATTCATTCTGTGAGCTGTTTTTATTATTTTTTTCTTTAAACTTTAAATATAATTGACATTGTTTATACTGTATCCTTGTGTTTTTCACTTCTAGTGAAAAGTCAAGGGTCCTTTCCTGCTGTCTCCTGTGTCACATCTGATTCTGCTGTCTTATGAGTTCTTAAGATTGAGAGAAAAGGTGGATTTTCACCTACCCATTGATTTTTAGTATAGGTATTTTAATTCCCTTAAATTTGAGACTGGTTTTCTTCCCATAGTATTTAATTTTATGATTGTTCTTATTGAAGAGCCAAGCCTTTCACGATTCATCTGAACGCTGCTGTCCTGTTAATAAGAAAGAGAGAGTTTTTCTGGAGCCTTGAAACAGTATTTCCAGAATAGTGAAGTCACGTAATTACTTCTTTAATAACTTTTTTAGGTATGCTTTCTGTGTGAGTAGAAATGAATATTTGCAATAGGATTTAAAAAATGAGGTTAAATTAAAAAACTTAATATTTCTTCTCCCTTCCACTGTGAGAATGAAGGTGTGAGTTCGTGTTTTCTCACAATTTAGTGCCCAGACAACTGAAGTTATATTAATTCTTAATTGTAAATTACTAAAGTTTAAAGACAGCTATTTGTCATCAAGTTTCACTTTGGAAATGGTCTTTGTGGTTAAAACTCTGGCAGACACTCTGTTTCTTCTGTGAGTCTTGTTTGACATCAGTGTTCCCATTGAGGCAACAGCCTGTAGAATCCGCTCTGGGTGAATCATTTGATCTCCAAGTCTCTGGGTTATTTATGGAGTGAAGAGAATACCTACCCTTCCAAGGTGGGTGTAAGAAGCTATAAGCCATAAGGCAAGGTATATAATAGTACTTCAAGCAACATACAGCATGCACACACATTGTTATAGGGAGTGTATTATTAAAGTTTTGCCTCTAGGTAAATAAGAGTCTGCCCATAGTGGAGAGCTCTACTAAAAGAAAAAGCAAAGGGGTTATAGCAGTAGTAGCTTCTGTTTGCTCCAGAACACTCAGGCTGCACAGCTGTTCTCCATTCTGTCTCTGCAGCCGTGCCGTGTTGGGGCGCATAGGCTTCAGAGGCAGGTAGCTAGGGCACACAAAGCAGGGTGATCTAGTATGAGTCACTTGACCTTTCAGCCTTTCTCATCTGTAGAATGGCAATTTTAATAGTACCTGCCTTTTTTGGTTCTTGTAAAATATGAAATGAAATCACATGTGCATATTGTTTATTTGGTACTCTGCCTGGCTTGTGAATATTTGCTAGTATTACTTCTATGAAAGAGAGATGACTAAACAGGAAAACAACACGTGTGTGTGTGTGTGAGGGGGGGTGTATTAATGCAAATTCTAGGGCATCTTATGTTCCTTTACTTATCCCACTTACTGTGCAATGAGAAGAAAGACTTTGCGTTGGGTTGGGTCTCCTGCTTTGTCCTTTTATTTCTTTCCTGGCCCCAAGAAGGCCCTCAGTAAATGTTAAATAAATAATAAACCTAAAGCTCATCAATGTGAAGCACTGGCTTAATTATCAGAGAAAAAAATGATTGTCTATGGTAATTGCTAGATTTTTTGTTTATTCCAATTTGATTATCTATGAAGCACATAGTAAAAATCCACTTTTACTAGAACTTTTTATTTGCCAGCCTCTGAAAGGAATTTATTGTACCTAATACTTGGGAAATGCTTACATTGTGTTATAGGGCATGGTTTCCTATAATAAGGTTATTAGAAGTAATACTGGACCAGTTAAAAAAGTTCAGGCATTTATCTGTTAGGGATGCTGGCAAATGAAATATGAAAATGACAATAGATGATGGCCCATTTTCTTCAGTCAGCCTAGAAATCAGGAAGAATCAAGCTTTATTGTGTTTTCACTGAGGTTTACATCTTCTGTTTCATGAGACATTTTTGTTTAATGGACAAGTAGGTCAGCATATGACGTGATGAAAAGCTATAGGTGTGGCTTTAATAGTTGTTAATCTCTGGAGTGAGCAGTTTTTATTTAGCCTTTTAAAAAAATATACACCCTCTTCGGAAAATGAATTTAAGATAAAATATAACAGATGTCCAAGTAATCTCTGAGCAGGTTGAAAACAGACTTTTAGGAGCCAGAGGTTTGCGTCTGCTCTAGATGAAGCCAGTTCTTCATCCTTCTAAGAAGTGTAAACTGTTTTCTGGCCAGTTTTTTATACTGGGGTTTTCAGGCTAGATCTTTAACCAAAAATAGAAGCCCTCATCAGAAATGTAGGTGATAGCTTTTACAGGTTCAAGGGTGGCTTCGGCAAGGAAGAGGTAAAAATCTCTGCCTTATGTGACAGATGAACTCTTTCATCTCCCCTCTTCGGTGGCATTTCAGGACTGAAGGAGCTTTGGAATTCCTTTGGTAAGTGCTTTGGGCTAGATTTGTTTTCAGGTTGCTTTTTAGAACTAGAGTGACTATTTGCTTGGTCTTCACCCCCAATATCTGAATTCCAGAGCTTTATAACAGTCATCAAGTCAGACACCTGGCATCTAAGAAGTACTGGGGAAACTTGGAAGGAAACACATACAGGGATTCTCTCTCTTCTGTAGAAATCCAGCCAAAGAGGGCCACGATATTGACTTCCTTTCAAAAAAATGTACAGCAAAATCATACTGTAAATGCAGGTAAGCCAGCCTCTTAGTTCTTAGGCCTCAAAAATTACATGGCAGTATACCTAGGAAGATAGTTTGTAGGTTTTTATTTTATAGTATATTTCATAAAAATTTGTAGTCTTCATTCTTTATCTCAGTTGATGTTATTATTTCCTAATCATCTGCTCTTGTATCAGTTATTGTCCAATCAGGAAAGTAGAACCTACTCTAGATACCTGAAGTAGAGAGGGATTTAAATGCAAATGATTTATTACAGAGGTGTGAAGGGCTGGAGGAACAAAAGGAGGAAAGGAGGGAGTGTGTAGAGGAGCAAGAAGCGGGTATTTATCCAAAGATCAGGAAGCAGCAGCCTTTGGGCTGGAACCTGGGAGTCTGTACTCAGATGCTGCTGACTAGCTGCTACTGTTGAGCAGGAACCAGAAGCCAGCACAGCACTCTGTGGATGCTACTAGAGCCTGTGGTGTGTGCAGTTATTTGCGGTCTTCCACAGTTGCTCGCTGCTGCTGCTGTAGACAGACCAGAAGTGGGAGTTGGGGATGGGGAGTGTTGTGTCCCTCATCCTGCTATCCAATCTCCAGCCTTTGGCAGGACCTAACTGGTAGCCAGCTGGCAAAGGAGTCTGGGAAATGTAGTTTTCAGGTTTTCAGTTTTGGCGATACAGAGAAGAGTATAGGATGTGCAAGTGTGGCCACAGGAATACTGTCATTCTTTGGGGATGATGAATTTGTCATAGTGGGGATGGGCAGATAACGCATTATTTTACACTGATGATACTTAGCTAGGTGGAGAAGTAGTAGAAAGGCATTCTGCATAAGAGGTACAGCCTGTTTAGAGTGTAGAAGCAGGAATGTACAAGGCATGTTCTGGAAACAGTTTATCTGGAGCATGGAGTTCTTGTTGAAAGATAGTTGAAAATAAGGTTGAAAAAGTAGGTTGGAATTTAGTTGGGATGGAAGTGTTATAACAAAAACTTTAGTAATTAACACAGATTTGTCCTGAGACACCTATAAGGAAACTCATGATATTCTGAGCTTTGGAATGAGAAGGGCACAAGTAAGGCAGTGGTAGTGGAGCTGGAGGGGAACAGTCCATCCAAGGTAAGCTTTTAATTGGCATGGCTGTTAGTGGGTTGGAGCAAGCCATTGGAATAAATAAAATTTTTTTCAGTTGAATGTATTGATTACGTTATGATCTTTGAAGGTCTTTGTTCTCTACTTTTCTTGCTTTTACCTCTGGAATGATGCCTTGGTGACTAAGACTCATTGTGATATTGTCAAGATCTCTGGAAGTGGCACTAAATTCATTTCGATCATAAACTATATTAGTATCTAAAACCTGTGTAACCTTTGAAGGGGCTTGATGACTTGAAGTAACACTTTTATTATTTGGGGACTTTTGGCCCTTTTTTTTTTTTTTTTTTAGATACCAATTCATATATCCCATTAATCAGGTAATTATTGAGCCAGGTGCTGAGGCTGGATGGAATTAACAGTTTAACAAGAAACACATCAAAGGAAAAATATTACTCAGCCTTTGAGCCTTTGCAGTTGCTGTTTATGCTGCCTGGAATTCTCTTCTCCCAGATTCCCACATTATGGACTTTCTCACCTCTTCTTTGTTTCCTAATTGTTTCTCCAAGCTAGAATGCAAGCTCTCTGAGGCACATATCTTTGTCTTATGTTCATAGCTGCATCTGGCACATTGTGCCTGGCACAATAGTAGGTAATTTTGTTGAATGAGAATGAATGAATGAGGTCATGCAGGGAACCGAAGGAAGGCCACAATGGCCAGAGTCTAGTGAGAAAAAGTAGAATAGGGGAGATGAGATAGAATGGGGACAAATAAGAATTTGGGGTTTTGGTAGAAGGACAGAAAGGGAAGCTCTCAGGTTGTAAACAGGGGATTGACAAGATGAGATCTCTACTTTAAAAAGATAATTTGCTGCTCTACAAAGTATAGATTGCAGAAAGCCCAAGTAGGAGGGAAGGAACATGTGAGGTTGTGAGGATCCAGGCGATCTAGCTTCCCGGGCAGCAGATGTGCTCTCTTTTTCAGCTGTTGAATTTAAATGTCCGTTCCAAGGGCAGGAATTGATTGTTATCAGTCTGGTTATAACTGCATGCACTTAAGTTATCATTAGCCTCTAGAGACCTACCTGTCTCCTTGAAGAACATTGTCCAGTAATCCTGCTGACGAATGAAAGCTGTAAAGATAGCTTGGCTGTGCAATGCCATTTGACTAGTTTGTATCTGTGTGCCTTCCTGCCTTCTGCAAGATTTAATGACCTAGTTATAGAAAAAGGGAGAAAGGCTAGGCCTCTTGGCGATTTTCCAGGTATTCTACCACTAAAATGTTAATATTACCTTTCTCAGACTTCTGATCATTTGCTGGCATTGTAAGTGGTTTTTTAAACTTTGATTTTGCCACTTTTAAGATTGTTTGTACCAGTACTTCTTGCTCTCGGAATTTGAATTGTTTTGGTTACTTGAAGAAGGCCTTTCACTGGCCTTTGCTTTTAAAATGGAGTTGAGTAGCCTGTAATAGGTAGGAATGTTTCTGCCTCCTGACGTGTTAGTTGGCAAAGTAGTAGAGGCAGCCCTTAATAAAGGTCACTTTGGAAGAATATTAGTGGGGTACTTAGCATTCTTGGCATTCTTGTGGAATGATACAGGTTTATGGCCTTTTTATTAAGTCTTAAAATTGAATGGTCTTTAATTAGAAGCAAGCACATATAAAACTTTGTGACTCCAGACAACACTGGCCTTACTGTATTAGATTATAGAGTGAGGTCGCGCTTGTAGGAATATGGATTTTGGAGGGGGCGGATGGAGAAGTGGTGCGAGAAGGCTGTATCAGACACATTTTGGCTCTGTCCATGCCATCTGCTCACTACAGCCTTAACAGTGTGGAATGTGGACACATAGCTTTCAAGCTCATTTGTCTTTTGATTGCTCCTGACTAGGCTTTTAGCTCTCATGATTCATCTGGTTGAGTTGAGCTTTATGTTAAATAGACAGTATGGAATATGGAGTTCAGTAGCCTAAACTTTTTTGAACTCATGTAATTATAAGACTTGATAAGCCATGATACATAGATTTTAATCGCCATCTTTGAAATGGCCCACTCTTACATTTTAAATGTGACAGTGGAGGAATATGTAAATTCAAGGACTGCCAAGTTATTACAATACCCCCTCCCCCAAAAAAAGAAAAACAACAGTGAGAGAAACCCCACTTTATTCTATTGTATATGATTCTTCACTGGGCAGAAGGGGCTTAGGAAAGTGTGTGTCATCTCTTTGTCCAAGTGTAACCCAGGATATCCTTAATAAGGAAGACTGGAGGGGTAGTTTGTTTGATAGGGCATTTTGGTATAAACAAGTTATTTAAGTTCACATGGTGACATCTGTATTCTTGAGAGGAGTTGGTAGCCAGAGGGATTGTCCTGTCAGCAACAGCAAAACGAAGCCCCTGATAGGCTCTCTTACAATAGGTTTTCTGAGCAGAGTCAAAATAGCAGATGAATGCAGGAGTAGTGAGTGGTCTCAGGAGTTGAGAAGATACGTGCAGAGGTGAAGGAGCTGAGTTGAGTCATCTCTGTTCATCACCAAATCCTCTTTTTTTCTGCAGACTGTAGCAGTCACATTAGCCATGCTCGAAACATTTTCATTTAAGATTTAAAAGTAGATGTTGTGGGTAGTGTAAGTTAGTCTGCTAATAAGGTTTTATAATGTGTATTTTTCTAATCCATTCTTTCTAGTGTGAGTTAGAAACCAGCAGTAGCTATTTCTTATATGAGAGCGGACTGATAAACTTTGCCTCCATTGAAATATTTTTTTTGTTACTTAGACACATCTGGATAGAACTTGTTCTGTGTAGTCACATGGTATCTCCCCTCCATCATTCTTGACCTTGCACACATAGACACTTATATTTTTCACAGAGTGCACATCAAAATGGAAGAGTGTTCAGATGTTCAGCTCAAACAAGTATGCTGTTACTGAATCTTTTTTTTTTTTTTTTTTTTTTTTTTTTTTTTTTTTTTTTTTTTTTTTTTTTTTTTTTTTTTTTTTTTTTTGGCTTTTTGGTAGGTGGGTAGCTAGCTCCCTGGCTGGGAATCGAACCCAGGCCGCAGCGCTGACAGCGTCAGCGCCGAAGCCTTAAGCCACTACACCATCAGGGAACTCCCCTGTTACTGAATTCTTAACAGTGGAAAAAGTTCTTCCAGTTTTTTTGAAATTTTTGAAAAAGAAGGGGAGAACTTAAAGAAGATCATTACAGGTGATGAAACTTGGGTCCATCATTATGACCCGGAGAACAGAAGGCAGTCCATGAATACCATCATAAGGGATCACCTCAGCCAAAAAATTCAAAACTCAGGTCTTGGCTGGGAAGGTCATGCCGACTGGAATTTTGAACGTGTTGTTCTTGCACACTTTCTTGAAAAGGGAATAACAATAAACTATGAAGGTTATATTGAAATTCTGACTTTATTAAAAGGAAGAATCACACAGATTAGAATAAGAAATGAAACACTTCTTCAACACGACAATGCTGGGCTTCACACAGGTGCAGCAGCAAGAGATACAATTCAATTCCTGGACTTTTCAGTGCCATTGCATCGACGTATAGCCTAGACCTGGCTCCTAGTGATTTCCACCAGTTCCCAAAATTCAAGGAACACTTAAAGGGCCAGTGCTTCATCTGTGATGAAGAGATGAAGTCTGCAGTGAAGAAATGTTTTCAAAAACAAAACACTAATTTTTTCTTAAGGACGAAAACTAGTGCAGTATTAGTGGAAGAAGTGTATTGACGTATGTGGTGATTATAGAAAAATAATTATACAGCTTTGAAAATAAATTATGTGGGTATTTTTTTATTTCATTAATATATCTTTTTCTGTTCATTTTCTATTTAAGTGGAGGCAAAATTTATCAGCCGGCCCTTGTACATTGATTTTAAGACTTTTTGAAAGAAAGCAGCTGTGATATATTGCCAGGGCCATGTGTAACCTGGGGAGTGGGAGGTCACCAAAGGAAACATACTCAGTGGGTTTATGTTGGAATGGAACAGAGTGGTCATTCTGTACATGAGAAAGGTATGTTCTCCCATAAGGTGAGTATATTTTTAATAATTTGAACTCAGAGACATGGTTTTCTGAATAGCAGTCAAATACATGAGGTCCTGGGTTTGATTCCCAGCCAGGGAACTACCCACATTAAAAAAAAAAAAAATACATGAGGTCAAGGTGATTTCCTCGTAGATAGGACAGCTGTCATGGAAGAGTAGGCTAGACCTGTTTTCCTTCTAAGTCTGAGGATTTAGTGATAAGAGGTGACTCATTGATCTTCATAAAAATTACTGGCCAAGAACTTTCAAGGAATGGTAGTTGAGGAACTAGTTACTATTCTGTTCTGTTATCTAAGGGAAAATAATGAAGCTAGCTAGCATTTTATAGAAAATGCCATTTGTTGTAAATTCCTTATGTGATTTCATCACAAGTGTTTTCTTAGTTATTTTTGGACTCCCCAACAGGACATTACTTGTATAGTTTAAAGTTTATCTTGAAGTAGTGGGTAGTAGATAAGTATTACATAGAACATATAACAGAAGCTTTTGAAAGTATACATATGGCGAGGGGTGGAAATTGTAGCTGTAATAAATGGTACTGGCTAAATGTCACTCCTTTTTGTCCCCTGCCCAGTCATTTTGAGTCTAGGATCTTATTAATCTTGTCATCTCTGCCTGTTTGCCCCACAGCAAAGAGTGGTGTGTACAATCAACCCTGGGAGTGGGGGTGGGGTGGGAGAGAGGCCTTGGGTAGAGCATAGTTCTGACAGCAGCTTCTGTGACTTATTTCCCTTCTCCTCTTCAGCTTTGCATCTGTTATCTAGATGAACTGGCAGTAGATCAGTTCATCTAGAAGTTTTTTTAGTTAATCCCAAGAAGAATCTTAAAAATTTTTTTCTAATCAGTTTTCTTCAGATTTTGTTGCTTATTTATCTGCCCTTTTGCCTTGGCAGACTCCCTTAACAGTGAGACTCAAGGTCATGGTTTAAGTATGGGGAAGGAAATTATGGCCTTGAGCATAGTCAGAAAGAATCTGACCCTCAGGCACTTCCTAGATGAGCCACCATTAAATTACAAAGACTGGGCCCTGACAAAGCATTTCAAAGGGACATCTTACCCCACCACTGTGTTAGTGTTCCATCTCCAGTTTTTTCGTGGTGCTTATTATGACCAGGTTTGAAGTGGCCTTTACGTGGGAAACCCTTTACCTACTGGGGTGAGGATAAAATAGCAGGTTGCTTTCAGAAATCCTCTTTTTCAGTCCAGGCCTGACCATGCCATTCTTGCTCAGAATCCTGGAGGTTCCTCAGAGGGTGAAATCCAGACACTCCTCAGTATGTCAGGACCCCATCCTATCCTGCCATACTTGCCTTCTGCTCTGTTTTCCAGTTCTCTGGCCAGGACAGCATGGTAGAGTGGGAAAATGGGACCTGCAGAAGGCGAAGGGCTGGAATGGTGTGAGGAAACCTGAGTTCTAGACAGGGCTCCATTTCTCACAAGCTGAGTTGTTTCTTTCTCTCCGTAGTCACTGATCTGGGTAAGTTTCCTAAATGAAAGGAGAAGAAAAGGTTTGGATAATAGACTGGGAAGCTCTTTCTGACTTTTGTCTCTTGGCAAAATCTTGGGAATCAGACCACCAAATGTCTGATCATTAAATGGCTTTCAAACCCTGAAGTTTCTGAGCTTTTTAAAATTAATAGTTTTTTTTTTTTTAAATTGTTTTATTTAGATGCAATTCACATATAAGAACATGTACTTTTTTATTTATTTATTTATTTTTTTATTTTATTTTTTTTTTTTTGCTTTTTGGTATGTGGGTAGCTCCCTGATTGGGAATCGAACCCAGGCCGCAGCACTGACAGCACCAGCGCCGAAGCCTTAAGCCACTACACCACCAGGGGACTCCCCAATAGTTTTTTTAAAAAGTCTTTCTGTGTGGGATTCCAGCATACAAAACAGATCGGATCGAGTTTGCTCTGTTTGGCCAGAAGGTCTGATATGTCCCACCCATTCAGCCTTTTCCATAGCTTGAAAGAACTGCCAGTTACATCCGGGGCTCTCCAGGCACTACTTCCAATATTTCTTCTCACTTGCTCCAGTGAGGATGAGAGTCACCTGTTTGGCATGACCCCAGGCAGAGGCCTAGTGTAGAAGGGGAAAGAGTGAATCGCTTTGTGTGACCCATAGTGGTTGGAGTGGGTCATGTTCAAATCCCAGGTCTACTTGCTAGCTGTGTGAACTGTGTTCATTTTTCTGAATTGTATCTTTTTATAAAACTGGAGAGAAAAATATATAAAACATCATATCTCCTTTCCTAGTTTACAGTAGGAACCTGAAATATGCTTTTATAATATTGAGGTAATAAATATTTGATTAAGAAATATTTTTCATAATAGCTTTGTTAATGTCTACATGTAACATCTTTTAATTCAGAAAATCCAATTCGTTTTAAACATACTAACTCATATAGTCATTTCTAGAAGAAGATAGGGACAAACACCTCAATTTAGCAGATTTTTCACGTATGATTACCTGAGCCTAGGGCACAGTTTTGTGCTGATTCCAGGCTCCTTTCCATGTTCTTTTTTTTTTTTTTTTTTTTTTTTTTTTTTTTTTTTTTTTTTTTTTTTTTTTTTTTTTTTTTTTTTTTTTTTGCTTTTTTGGTATGTGGGTAGCTCCCTGACTGGGAATCGAACCCAGGCCGCAGCGCTGACAGCGCCAGTGCTGAAGCCTTAAGCCACTACACCATCAGGGAACTCCCTCCATGTTCTATCTTGTAACTGTTCCTTTCTCATCTCTCTTAGACCTTTGTTTTTAAATTCATTTGAAACAAGGCAAGTATGTAAATAAATGTGGAGGCCAGAAAATGGAAAGGAGGAATGTATTAATTTTGCTAATGTGAGTCCTGTATTAGTTCTTTAATCTGTGAGTCCAGATTGTCCCCTGCTAAGATTTGCTAGATTGGAAGTTGGTTCTGTTTGTTCTGTTTCTGTGGACCATTGTTCCTATCTTCATTACAGGTGCATTAAATTAAAGAAAACCAACCCTTCTTATAAAGATAGTTTATGCATGTGACATAACCTTTATTACTTGCAGTGGGCTATTTTAGGATTGGCAATTTATAGAATAATGCAAATGAGTAGTGAGGAATAATTAGAAATAATGGGCTGAAATTCTCCTGTCATCTTAGAATCCCATTGGGGAATAAAATAGTAAGGCTTACTGTTGGACTTGAAAATAAGCTGACCTATTTTTCCCAATTGACAGAAATCCCTGTTTCTTCAGCACTGTCCTCTTGTTTGTGAGGCACATTTGGCTGGATGGTGCCTCCACTCTTTTTGCATATTCAGAGAAATTTTTATGAAGAACATTCTTTTAAAAAGAACTTTTTTTCTACTGAGAAGTTTTTTAAAAACTGAGTAGGCCCTAAGTGCTCAGAAATAATTGCTAAAATAATTTTACAGGTTTTCTTTACCATTTCAAAAATCAATGTAAAATTGGTCTGGATGCTATAGGGAATTCAGAGGTAAGACTTAGCTGTGTTTTTGTGTCTTGGTTTGGTAAAGTATCTCAGCTGACTGTATTGGACAGCCCTATGAGACTGCGAGGCTTGTTGGAGTGCCTTTGATTTCAAATAGACCTTGTTTTTTGCATTTCCTTTGGTGGAGAATATTTTCACAGCTTATCAGAAATACTTTTTTTGTTGTTGTTTTTCTTAATATAGGTAACCATATGCTACATCAGTGAGAAAGATTTCTCAGCCTTTGGTTTTGTCTTTGTTTGTAGTTGATCTGATCAGATAGCTTGAGTAGAACTCCACAGCTACCTGGTAGAAAGTTGCTGAGGATAAAGTTTAAGGAAGTGCTTTTACTGAAAGCAGCCCCCTTCATTCGTCAGGGGAATTTAATTTCATCCTGCAAATAACTTGGCTTAGAAATTTTGCTTTTTGGGAGGGGCTTGTAGAATTGTGCACACCTCAGAGCATGAGAACTGTGTCAGGGTGAAAAGAAGGCTGCTTGCTTTACTCCATGTGGCCTGACTGGGGTGGTAAGATAGCAGCAGACCCTGGAATTCAGAGTCACCTTTACCAGGGCTAGGGGTGCTGGGCTGAGAGGGAATCAATCAAAAAGAAGCAGGTAAAGACATTTGCAGAAATTACAAATAGCATGTCAGAGACTCTTTCCTAGCTGCTCTTTAGAAAAACTAAATATAAGCCAGATTATTTTCAAAATAGACATCTGAGTTATCAGTACTTGAAAATTGTTTTTGACCCCTTGTGTTTTCCTCATTGGGCTCTCAGGAGAGTACTGTCTATTGAGTTAGCAGAGAATATAATGAAAGCCGAAGGCACACACATACCCAGTGTCCAAGAATAGCCCATCTGTTGCAAGATTCCACATTTCAAGACCAGATGGTTCAACACTTAAATCAGTCTTTCTAAAGATCCAGATTACCCATTTCAGAGATTTCCTGTACCTCAAGCCCTGAGGGTAGAGTGAGATTCTGTGGCTATGAGGAAATCCCCCTTCCTACACTAAACTGTAGGTGTGTGAAGCCTATACTGGTGGGAGCAACCACCAGGACTATTCTGGGCAACTATCATTTGCTTTTTGCTTCCTTTGTAAATCCTGATTTTCTGGCCCCCTTCCCCATGTTATTTAATTTATATCGGACTGAAGTAGAAATATAGTTGCCATATTCAGTAAGAGTTTTCTTTTGTGTAAGATGATATATTCCTTAGCCTATGTAGATTTGTTGTGTAAGGAGTTTAGGTAGCAGTGTTACCACAGTAAATAACATTGGTGGGATAAAATATTATTTTCACATTAGTTTCTCACAGGGAAAAATACAGTCTGTTCATAGGCTGAGCTCCAGCTACCCTTCTTGTCTTCTGCCTCCTCTGCATGAAAACTTTATTCCAGTCTGTCACAAAAACCTGTCCAGTCTTTTCCATTTTGGTCATCATTATTCATGCCCTTTCATGTCTTTAGAATGCTTGGGCCACTTTTCCAAGTCCTCCCAGTCTTTTATGTACCAGTTCAGATTTTACTTTTGCTCTGATACCTTCCCAGAGCTTAATGTTCTTCTCTTCCTTTCTCTGGATCCCAGGAAATAGTCTATGCTAGGCATGTCCAACCTGCGGCCCAAGACAGCTTTGAATGCAGCCCAACACAAGTTCTTAAAACACTATGAGGTTTTTTTCTACCTTTTTTTTTGTTTTTTAGCTCACCAGTTATTGTTGGTGTTAATGTATTTTCTGTGTGGCCCAAGACAGTTCTTCCAGTGTGGCCCAAGGAAGTCAAAAGGTTAGATACCACTAGTGTAAGCCATTGACTGTCTTGTGGTTTAATTAATTTTTTTAAGTAAAAATATTGTATTTCAAGGAAATGATAAGAGTCTCATCAGCATTCTTTGTTTCATCACATCATCTTAGCTCTATAAATACATATTTGATTTGGTTGATGGACAGCTCAGTTCTTTGTTTTGTTTCTGTGTGTGTGTGTGTGTGTGTGTGTGTGTGTGTGTTCATTTTCTTGGACAGCTCAGTTCTCAGTTTTAAAGATTAGAGACTAGAATAACATAAAAATGCTTAACCTCTGAAATGTTATAAAGGAAGGAGAAAATTTACTGCTCTGTAACTAAGGTTATTAGTTTTTTATTCAGTAGTAGAGGCTATGTTGTGCTTGTTGTTGAGTTTGATGTAGTCATTTCAGAAGTCACTTCGCATGGGGTAAGGAGATGAGCAGAATAAAGCTATTTATTATATGCTTCACATTCGGACAGGACTCACCCAGAGGAAATGAAGAGCCCCTATCAGTGAGGTTCATAAAGATTATAATTCCTGTTTACAGCTAAGTACCTTGACACATCATTTGTGCACATCACTAACTTATTAAAGGTTCTGTAAATGTGGCTGGATTTCATAGGTGAATGAGTTAGATAATAAGGACCTTGGACTTCTTGAACCAAGTTTTCTTCTAAACAAACAAAAACCTTAAGAAAATTTACTTTACTATTTATTGATAAGAACATGGAAACATTGGGTTTAGGGAGAATATTTGTTTAAATTCAGTGGTTCAGTAGACCACAGAGTAGTATTGTCTTCTTACTAGAGCTTTTATATCCCATCCTTTCTGGCTTGTCTAGAAAATTCTCCTTTAGGAACCTCTTTTACTGGGAAAATGTTTCCTAGTTAGATCCCCTCCTTTTGCTCTTCCTCTTTCTCCTGTAGCTCTGAGTCTTATCATGTATTGACTTAGTGCAAACATTTTAACCAGCTGCTGGTAGTAATTCACAACTTTGAAAATGCATTCAGAAATTTAAGGTGTTAAGAAGTATGAGTATTAAAGAGATTTAGAAAATGCTCCTTGCTTTCTGTTAGTTACAATGTATGTTTCCATTCCTTTCCCCTATTGGGATTGAGAAAAGTGATGGTAACAAATATTTTACTTCCTTTGCTAGCAGCTCCCCATGAAATTATTTACTTATATAATTATTATATAACACCATAGTATTATTAATTTGGTGGTGTTCTACCCCTATATATGGTTGTTTGGAACTAAATGCATTTTCAGAATTTGTTGACTCCTTTCATAGGAAGACATGGTAATTTGGGTTATGGATAGGCTGACCAGGCACACCATTTTAAACAGAACAGAAAACAATGATATTGTCCCATTTCAAATGGTACGTATGGTTAGCCTACTGACACTTGAATTTAGCCCAACGAGACTAGGCTGACCATACATATACTGTTTGAAACAGGATGGTGCTGTTGTTTTCTGTCCTGTTTAAAATGGTACATCTGGTCAGCCTAAATGGATAATGGTGGACGATCTATGTGTCCAGATCACAGAGCTCTCAAACATTTCCTTATGGAGGGTGATGCAGGAGGTTGTGTGATGGGAAGTGAAGTACACACTGAGAGTGGTTGACAATATGAATTTTAGCAGTCATAGTAGTGCTGGATCATAGTGGCATTTCTGTGTCCTGTGAAATGTGTACTGTCTTGGGAATGTTACTACTTCTTGCCCTGGGTGTTTTGTAGAGGTGTTAACAAGGAAAACGCCTTCAACGCCCTCCTCCTACCTTCCTGTGGAGGTACTCTTTGGGGAGCTGGTGTCTTAGTTGAACATATCGAATAAACAACCCTGGGAACCTGGTGACTGTCTAAAACTCTCAGATGTTTGTATTATGTTTCTGTGACATGTATTTGTGACAAAGAATTGAAAATACTCCTAAGGATTTTCCTTTCTGAAATAGTTGATTTAGCATAAAACTAGCTCTTAGGTTCTGTGTTTTTATTTTTTTAATACAAGTAGCAGTAAAGCTTAAGATAAAAGGAGTTACTGTTTTCAGGAATACCTTTTCCCCCTCTGCTGTGACTCTTCAGTTTTAAAGGGATTAGTACTGTCAAATTATTAGAATGGACAAACAGATTTTGCTTTGAATGGCTTAGTTGCCCACTGAGAACACTGGTTCACATCAGATTTAAACTAAAGACATTGCAAAATCTTGGACATGCCCTGTTTTTTACTTTCTCTTTCTTTGTGGCCTTGCAGATCATTAAATTTAGTGACTCAGCTAATTTTTTTACCCACCTCTTAAAAAAGTTGAACGTGTTTGTGACCAAGCAGTTAAGGTTATTTCCTTTAAACCAAGTGTTTGAGACGTTTTTAGATTTATAACAGTCTTTGTTTACCATGTAATTCAGTCCAATTGAGGAACTAGTAAAACTGCATTATCCAGACATCAAAGACAGACATGTAAGAAGAGTGTACTTATACCAGGAAACCTATTTGGTTTCTAACAAGTGGAAAGTTACCAGGTGTCCAAAAATTAACCACTCCCATGCCAACTTCTTCTTCTTCGTCTTTTTTTTTTTTTTTTTTTTTTTTTTTTTTTTTTTTTTTTTTTTTTTTTTTTTTTTTTTTTTTTTTTTTTTTTTTTTTTTTTTTTTTTTTTTTTTTTTTTTTTTTTTTTTTTTTTTTTTTTGGTCACTTCTTTAGTTTAGTCAGTTAGCAGAGTTCTGGGTTTAAATATCAGTTGCTACATTCTTGAGAGTTTTTTCTTTAGCATTCTTCAGATAACTGACTTTGACTTGAAGGACTAAGTAGAATATCATGCCATTGAAATTGTAAATAACACGGTGTTGAATGGATAATAAATACATTTTAGTTAGAAATTGAGACGATGTCTTCTTTTTCTTGAGGTTTAAGAGCAGGTTGAGGTTTTGGTTCCCTGAGATTTCTGTGAAGAGAGATTATTTGGCCCACTTTATAGAGAATAAGTGGGATGATGTGCCAGCTTCATGCAGCAGTCTCTTGAAGTAGGATCTGTGTCACCAAGTTGTGTTTCAAAATTGGTCAAGTGGGTGGCCTTGAGTCTTGCCAGACCCTGGGATGAGGAATTGATAGACAAGGGCTCTGTGACCAGAGCAGCACCCTTGACTTCCTGAAACCTTTATTAACATTCCTATCTGAGACTCTGTTAAACCTGGGTCTCCTCATGGGTCAAAACAAAATTGTTATATGCACTACAGAGTAATGTGCAAAAACACTTCAATTTTGTACAGAGCTTTTCTTCTCAGGTGTTTCAGAGAATGTGTATAAGCATGCTTTAGATACTCATAAGCATCTTATAATTTTACTTAGGTAAGCAGTTCCCTAGGGAAGTGGGGGTGAGAAAGGATTTTCTCTTTCCCATAGGTGCCTGCTTGTTCCTGCTGGATGTGGAACTTGACTTCTTCAGGAGCATGCCATGCCACTGTTATCTGGAAGCAACTGCTCACAGTCACTGAGATTTCTCTTTTGAAAATGGTCACATAATTTTTACATACCACATTTTGTTTTCAGAGCTGGGTTATCAAAGGAAGATAGGGTGTTTAGGAAAGCTATGTGAGATTACCATCATAGGGGACAACTGTGCTCCCCTATTCATTGCCCCCTTGTACCAGAATAATGTGTGGTGGTCTGACTTCCTGTGGCATCTCTTATGAGATAGGCCACAAAAACACACTGAGATTGTGGAAGTGCTGGGTTCCTACTAGGGATAAATAAGATTCAGAGGAAAATGGCAGTTTGTTTTAAATCACCTCTTTGGGAGTATCTCAGAAGACTCTACATTTGACTGCAGGGTTAGCAGTTGCAGAGCTATATTTGCACATGTAAGTAGATGGCAGTGCAGAATAAACAGTAGTAGCCAGATGACCATTTCTATAGAGGAAGCCAAAGACTATACATTTTACTTATTTCAGCTGCAAAGTTGCTGAAGACTTTGTAAGACATCATAACATTTAATTCCTTCAGCTATTCAAACTTTAGGTCCCATAGAGTGCGACTTTTCAACCACAGGTCTATGGTTCCCCATAACCTTCAGAAAGAATCCAAACTTTGAAAGTGGCTTAATCTGGCTCCTGCTTACTTGCTAATGTGTCTCTCTCACCCATTTCTCCCCCACCTACTTTATTTCACCTGGCTCCCCCATGGGCCTTGCTTTTTTCCTAGGGAGAGAGGAGTCCTTGCACATTTAAGAGTTACTCAGTTATTCACCTTTTCAGTGAATATTTGTGTCAAGGACTGTGTCATAGACTAAGGATGCAGAAGCAAACAAGACAGGAGTAGGCCCTACCCTCACATGGCTATGTTCTTGTCAAGAAAACGTCCCCATATTCATTTTTTTATTTGGAAATAATTACAGACTTGTAGGAAGTTGCAAAAATTAAAATAGCACAAAGGAATATCCTATACACTTTGCCCAGATTCACCTATTGTTAATATTTTACCTCATTTGAATTCTCTCTGTATACACAGAGAGACATACAGGCACTCCATAATTCCTTTTTCTTTTTTTTTTTTTTAATTTATTTTTATTGTTAGACTTATTGGGGTGACATCTGTTAGCAAGACTTACATAGGTTTCAGGCGTACAATTCTACAGTGCATTGTCACCTTGTTGTATAATAAGTTCACCACCTAATGTGACTTCTCTTTCCATCACCTTATATTTGGTTTTCCCTCCCGCCTCTCTCACCCCGCATAATTCCTTTTTCTGTATCAGTCATATACATTATTGCCTTTTCCCCATTTTCCAGATATTTCAGAGTGTATTTCCTAAGAGTAGGGCTGTTGCCTCACATAATAGTTAGCAACTTTTAGCTAATACTCTGTTCATGGTCCAGTATTATTAATTGATCTAGTATTGTCCTATATAACCTTTCAACCTTTTCCCACCTCCTCTGGTGCACAATTCAGTCTAGGGTCAGATAATTGAATTCAGTTGTGATGTCTCTTTAGCCTCCCTTTAATCTGTAGTGTGTATATAACCATTCTCTGTCAGTTTTTGAAAAGTAACATGCTCCCCTCTCTTTTAAATAGAATCTTGCTCATTTTGTGATTGTCTGATGTTTCTTTGTTATTAGGAAGAGACAATGCATTCTAGGCCATCATACTGCATAGTGATATATCCTCCCAGGGTATCACATCTGGAGATGTCCTTCTAGCCCTCTTTGATGATGATAATTTTCATTACCCAGTCGAAGTGTTGCCCAGTTTCTCCACTGTATAATTAGTGGTTTTTTATTCTTCCCTTTGCAATTAATAAGTAGTCTATTGGAGGACACCTCAGTTTCATGCAGATACCCTGCTGCTCCTCATTTAAGTTTACTTCCTAAATTTAGTGTCAAATGATGATTTTTGTCTGATCCAGTAATATCAACTTGTTTCTATTTTTTGCAATGGGTTATAATTCATTACTATACTGAATTATTTTGGTATTCAAATTATCCCAGATTTGATCTGTGGGGAACCACTTTGAACTGGCTCCAGTATCCTTGTGAGATGCCCTATCTTTTTTGAGCACTTCCTTTCTTTCACAACAAGATGTTCTTGGCTCATCTTGTACCAACCCCGCCCTAGCCCTGGAATCAGCCATTTTCCCAAGAAGCCTACAAACCCTTGTTTTAGCACTTAGTGCACTGCCAACTTCTGTATCTTCCTCCATTAGATGATACTGTACCTCTCTGAGGGCACATAAATACCAGTCTTACTCACTTTTACATCGTCACCCCACTTAAGACCCGGCACTGTTTTTTAGTACTCATTGAATAAGAAAATGAATTTTTGCTATAGTTTAGTGATTAAAATTGGGTTCCAAAATGATGGTGTTGATGGGTTTTCTTTTTCTGCCCCATCTAGGAAGAAATGTTGGCTATTTGGTGATAGAAGTGAGGAAAACCGACCTCAAACTGATATACAAGCACTGTGGGACCTGACACTTTTGCTGTGTGGCCAACCAGCCCCCACTGATAATGTTGGGAAGTTATCAGGTCCACTGGAAAACACTAATCTGATCTCGGAAGTGGCTGATTGTGGCAGGATGTGTCGACGATGATGATGGCAAGAAAGCAAGATGTCCGCATTCCCACCTACAACATCAGTGTGGTGGGATTGTCTGGGACTGAGAAAGAGAAGGGTCAGTGTGGCATTGGAAAGTCTTGTCTGTGCAACCGCTTTGTACGCCCAAGTGCTGATGAGTTTCACCTGGACCATACCTCTGTCCTCAGCACCAGTGACTTTGGTGGGCGCGTGGTCAATAATGACCACTTTCTCTATTGGGGGGAAGTTAGCCGATCCCTGGAGGATTGCATGGAATGTAAGATGCACATTGTGGAGCAGACTGAATTCATCGATGATCAGACTTTTCAACCCCATCGAAGCACGGCCCTGCAGCCCTATATTAAGAGAGCTGCTGCAACCAAGCTCGCATCAGCTGAAAAACTCATGTACTTTTGCACTGACCAGCTGGGGCTGGAGCAGGACTTTGAGCAGAAACAAATGCCAGATGGAAAGCTGCTAATTGATGGTTTTCTTCTTGGTATTGACGTTAGCAGGGGCATGAATAGGAACTTTGATGACCAGCTCAAGTTTGTCTCCAATCTCTACAATCAGCTTGCAAAAACAAAAAAGCCCATAGTGGTGGTCCTGACTAAGTGTGATGAGGGTGTTGAGCGGTACATTAGAGATGCACATACTTTTGCCTTAAGCAAAAAGAACCTCCAAGTTGTGGAGACCTCAGCAAGATCCAACGTAAATGTGGACTTGGCTTTCAGCACCTTAGTGCAACTCATTGATAAAAGTCGGGGAAAGACGAAAATCATTCCTTACTTTGAAGCTCTTAAGCAGCAGAGTCAGCAGATAGCTACAGCAAAAGACAAGTATGAGTGGCTGGTGAGTCGCATTGTGAAAAACCACAATGAAAACTGGCTAAGTGTCAGCCGAAAGATGCAGGCCTCTCCTGAGTATCAGGACTATGTCTACCTGGAAGGGACCCAGAAAGCCAAGAAACTATTTCTCCAGCACATCCACCGCCTCAAGCATGAGCATATCGAGCGCAGAAGGAAGCTGTATCTGGCAGCCCTGCCATTAGCTTTTGAAGCTCTCATACCCAATCTAGATGAAATAGACCACCTAAGCTGCATAAAAGCCAAAAAGCTCTTGGAGACCAAGCCAGAATTCTTGAAGTGGTTTGTTGTACTTGAGGAGACCCCATGGGATGCCACCAGCCACATTGACAACATGGAGAACGAGCGGATTCCCTTTGACTTAATGGATACTGTCCCTGCAGATCAGCTATACGAGGCCCACTTAGAGAAGCTGCGGAATGAGAGGAAAAGAGCTGAGATGAGAAGGGCGTTTAAAGAAAACCTGGATACCTCCCCTTTCATAACTCCTGGGAAGCCTTGGGAAGAGGCCCGTAGTTTCATCATGAATGAGGATTTCTACCAGTGGCTGGAAGAATCTGTATACATGGATATCTATGGCAGACATCAAAAGCAGATTATAGACAGAGCAAAGGAAGAGTTTCAGGAGTTGCTTTTGGAATATTCAGAATTGTTTTATGAGCTGGAACTGGATGCTAAGCCCAGCAAGGAGAAGATGGGTGTCATTCAGGATGTTCTGGGGGAAGAACAGCGATTTAAAGCATTACAGAAGCTCCAAGCAGAGCGTGATGCCCTCATTCTGAAGCACATTCATTTTGTGTACCACCCGACAAAGGAAACATGCCCTAGCTGCCCAGCTTGTGTGGATGCTAAGATTGAGCACTTGATTAGCTCTCGGTTTATCCGACCATCTGACCGGAATCAGAAAAATTCCCTGTCTGATCCTAACATTGATAGAATCAACTTGGTTATCTTGGGCAAAGATGGTCTTGCCCGTGAGTTGGCCAATGAGATCCGAGCTCTTTGTACAAATGATGACAAGTATGTGATAGATGGTAAAATGTATGAGCTTTCCCTGAGGCCAATAGAAGGGAATGTCAGGCTTCCTGTGAACTCTTTCCAAACACCAACATTTCAGCCCCATGGATGTCTCTGCCTTTACAACTCAAAGGAATCTTTGTGCTATGTGGTGGAGAGTATAGAGAAGAGTCGAGAGTCCACACTTGGCAGGCGAGACAATCATTTAGTCCATCTCCCCCTAACATTAATTTTGGTTAACAAGAGAGGAGACACCAGTGGAGAGACCCTGCATAGCTTAATACAACAAGGTCAGCAGATTGCTAGCAAACTTCAGTGTGTCTTTCTGGACCCTGCTTCTGCTGGCATTGGTTATGGACGCAACATTAATGAAAAGCAAATCAGTCAAGTTTTGAAAGGACTCCTGGATTCTAAGCGTAACTTAAACCTGGTCAGTTCTACTGCTAGCATCAAAGATCTGGCTGACGTTGACTTGCGAATTGTCATGTGTCTGATGTGTGGAGATCCATTTAGTGCAGATGACATACTCTTTCCTGTCCTTCAGTCCCAAACTTGTAAGTCTTCCCATTGTGGAAGCAACAATTCTGTCTTACTTGAACTCCCAATCGGACTACATAAGAAACGCATTGAATTGTCTATTCTTTCATACCATTCCTCGTTTAGCATCAGAAAAAGCCGGTTGGTCCATGGGTACATTGTTTTTTATTCAGCCAAACGAAAGGCCTCCTTGGCTATGTTACGTGCCTTTCTTTGTGAAGTGCAGGATATCATCCCCATTCAGCTGGTTGCACTCACTGATGGCGCTATAGATGTCCTGGACAATGACTTAAGTCGGGAGCAACTGACTGAGGGGGAGGAAATTGCTCAAGAAATTGATGGCAGGTTCACAAGCATTCCCTGTAGCCAACCCCAGCATAAACTCGAGATCTTCCACCCATTTTTTAAAGATGTGGTGGAGAAAAAGAACATAATCGAGGCCACTCATATGTACGATAACGCTGCTGAGGCTTGTAGCACCACGGAGGAGGTCTTTAACTCCCCCCGTGCAGGCTCTCCGCTCTGCAACTCAAACCTGCAGGATTCAGAAGAGGACATTGAGCCCCCTTCTTACAGCCTGTTTCGAGAAGACACTTCACTGCCCTCTCTGTCCAAAGACCATTCTAAGCTCTCTATGGAACTGGAGGGAAACGACGGACTGTCTTTCATCATGAGCAATTTTGAGAGTAAACTGAACAACAAAGTACCTCCACCAGTCAAACCAAAGCCTCCTGTCCATTTTGAAATTACAAAGGGGGATCTGTCTTACTTAGACCAAGGCCATAGAGATGGACAGAGGAAGTCTGTATCTTCTAGCACCTGGCTACCTCCAGATGGGTTTGATCCTTCTGATTATGCGGAACCCATGGATGCTGTGGTCAAGCCAAGGAATGAAGAAGAAAACATATACTCAGTGCCCCACGACAGCACCCAAGGCAAGATCATCACCATTCGGAATATCAACAAAGCCCAGTCCAACGGCAGTGGGAATGGTTCTGACAGTGAAATGGACACCAGCTCTCTAGAGCGAGGCCGCAAGGTATCTATTGTGAGCAAGCCAGTGCTATACAGGACGAGATGCAGTCGGCTGGGAAGGTTTGCTAGTTACCGAACCAGCTTCAGCGTGGGGAGCGATGATGAACTGGGGCCTATCCGGAAGAAAGAGGAGGATCAGGCATCCCAAGGTTATAAAGGAGACAATGCTGTCATTCCATATGAAACAGACGAAGACCCAAGGAGGAGAAATATTCTTCGAAGTCTAAGAAGGAACACTAAGGTGAGACACAAGTTTAGGAATGCATTATAGGAGTGATTTGCACAGTGTCTCGGTAAGAGCTGATTAGTGATGATGATTTTCAAGGACAGCATGTTATGGTAAAAACAACTGTGTGAGTGTGTGTGTGTGTGTGTGTGTGTGTACTCTTAGTTTGAATTAGCATAAAAAAGTAAGCATTGTCTCCTTGTCTCCCATAGCTGCTACTGGTGGCTCTCAAGTAGTAAGGACCTTGAATATACAGCCTGAGTTGTCTTTGTCCAAAATGATAGTTAATTAATTACCGAAATGAGCAGATGGTGTTGAATTTGTCAGTAACCGGACAAGTAGCCAAACCAGTGACGATATGCTTGCTCTTCCTTCATTCAAATACCAGAATTCAAAATTGCATGCCTCAGTCTCTTAACTGCTAAACAAAAGTTCATCTGTACATCTTTCATGCTCCTCTTCCCCTGCTGATCCATAAAGATTGCTGCATTTTTTAGATTAGGAAAAATTGAATGAATATTTTATTTGCACACACGAATTAGTGAAGGGTCTTCAGGTATATAAGTGAAAAACAAGGATCTTGCTATTGTGAGTTATAAACCTGTTCCACGTTTGTAGAATTGGAGTGCCTTTTTTTTAAAAAATGAGTTGCTACTGCTGTCAGTGAGCCTCAGATTTGATTTAGGGACCACAGGTGGGGAGGGAGGGGAAGAGAAAGAAAAGTAAACTAGTGTATTGTAAATGTTAGGCCTGCTGTCAAATGTAGAGAGAGGGAGAGTCAGTCCCCAGTGCAGCGGCAAGCGAAGTCTGTCTTGTATAGAATTGTGTGTGTAGGAAGGGCACAGTGCCCTGGCCCCTTGGGATTAGGCTTTGAGATAGAAAAGTATTTCCCAACTCTTCCTTTTCCCCCAGTAGAGTAGAGGGAAATCTTCGATTTTCCAGGGAAAGGCATCTTGGTGAGGCATCACAATAGAACTGTGTTACATGTAGTCCTCAACCAGCGTGATACACAGGATGATTTCTCTACATTGAAAGCTTTTGCTCCTCTGCTTACCCCGCAATGGCAGAAAACAAAGTCATTTGTCTGAAAATATGTCAGGGAACTTTGGAAAGAAAGGTTGCAGAAACTTATGTTATTATAAGACATACCAAATCAAAAGGATCTAGAGTCCAAGCTGTTTTGAGAGCAGTCGGTTCTGTAGTAAAGTATCACCTGGAGGCCAGTTAGTTTTGCAGCTTTTACTGGTTAAGAGGGCCTTTGGAGGTAGAGGAACACGTTGCCATGGCCCTCTCAAAGAAAAAGTATTCACTTGGTTCCCTGACAGCATACAGAGTGCCACTATTGGCTGAAACTTCCAGAACTTTCCCACCTGTGCAGTTGTTAGAAAAAGTAAAAAAAAAAATTTTAAAAATGGGGAGTTCCCTGATGGTGTAATGGCTTAAGGCTTCGGCGCTGGTACTGTCAGTGCTGCGGCCTGGGTTCGATTCCCAGCCAGGGAGCTACCCACATACCAAAAAGCAAAAAAAGAAAAAGTAGGGCAGTACCATTGTGTGTTCTGTTTCCCTCCCTTACTCAGCTGAATATTAGCAAATATCAAAGGCATTCTTCTCCTGTCTGATTTCCCCTCGTTTTTGTTTTTTTTTTTTCTAAAGGATTCCTTTATCTCCTGCAGTATTTTGTTTTCCAAAGGTTGGTAGTAGGCAGCTTCATGGAAGTCACGAAGCCAGAAAATTGCCTGACCTGCGTCCTAGTATTTCCCCAAAGCTCTTCTGTTTAATGATATCGGAATCTAAACATTTGGAACATTTTGGCTTTCTTCTCTTCCAGTCCCTATGAAGACTGTTGCCAGAACAGCTCATTTAAATGCTGACAGTCTTCTAATTTGTGGGGGTGTTTGCACACCTGGGAATTAGGAAGGTGGCATAATAGCACACTGTGAATTATAACTTTTCTTGACTAAAAATTTACATTTTTAATACTTGTTGAAAATAATGCTTTTAAAACAGTCCCAAGCATGCCATGCTTTAAAGAGCATACTGTGGCCTAGGTTCGATTCCCAGCCAGGAAGCTACGCAAAAAACAACAACAATAACAACAAAAAACAAAGAGCACACTGTGTAGGCTCCTCAGAAAACAGTTGGTTATGGTGAACCTCTTAAGATAGTTGCGTCCATGCTGATAATGAGCACTTCTTACCTAGAACGTCCTTACGCTGCGTTGCTGGGTCAGCATGCAAGACATGATTGACTTCCTGTCTGTCTTAGTTATATGGGCCACACCTCTTCAAGGCAAATAATAAACGATACCGCTGGCCCAAGACAATAGCGTGCCAGTAGTCAGTTTAGGAATATCCTTTGGAAAGAGTGACTAAAAGGTGAAATTGTCTTTTCCTGTCTTGGAAATGGTGCTTTGAAATGAATGTGGTTGCTTTGTCATCTTAATGCAGAGATAAGCAAAGCCTCTTTCCCCATGCAGCAAACCTATTAAAATTGCTGCCATTAACGCAGACTGACACTTGTTTTACTGGAAAAGCAAGATACTGTGGGCCAGAGAGTGCCAGGCCAGCCCCTACAGGGGGATTTGGCTTTCAATTTTTATTGGTATGACAAAGCAATAGTATTTATTTGAAGTGAGAGGGAGCCAGTAGGTAATGGAAAACACACTTAGTGCCTCCTGCCTGCCAGACACCGCTGGGGAAATGGCACAGATCCTTCTTGCCCAGACCTAAGTGCCTAGTTGGACCAGTAAGACCTGCGTAGCTTCTGAAAATAGGTGGTCTGCCCAGGGAGGGGCTTTGTTGGGGTGAAGCGGAAATTTCATGTTGGGGGTGGTTAAGATAGTGTCTTATGTGATATTGGGAGCTCAGGCTCTGGAAATGGGGGTTGGGGAGGCTAGAGTCACATCCCAACTTCTGCTTCCCCACTGGGATTTTGGGCATGTGATTCTCATCCCTTCTGCAAAAGAAGAGAATGTAGAAGCACCTTCCTCAAAAGGTTGTATGAAATGGAATGAGATTATGCACAGAAAACATTGCACATACTGCATGCTAAATAAGCATTTGTTGTTATTTTACTAGACCTTGAAGAGTGAGGTAAGGGAAAGCTGAAAGGTGAACATGTGCATGTGTATCGAGGAAAGGAAAAAACTGGTCTGGTCTAGCTACCCTCCCTTTTGTGTAAGTTTTAACCCTATGTGTTACTTAACTGTTTTCTCACCACTTACCCTAGCAACCACCCCAACAACAAAAAAAAGCTATCCTGTGGGTACCAATGTGATGTGGGGAAAGAAATTGCTCAGCGCTCTTGGCTAATTTGGTAGATAACCTCTTTACTGTAAAATTGGACTTGGGGTGAGGGACTTGCTTCCATTTCTACTAATGAAAGTGCAAACTGTAGAGCTGACTCTAATTCCAGGTCCTTTTCCTAGTTGAACCATTTAGCAACCCACTCTGATAGTGGGAACCTTCTGCACTCAGCTGAATGAAATTGAAAATCTACAACTGCACTTCAGTGGGGTCCGTGAATAGATGCTTTGTCTGTAAAGAGTTGTTGTTGCACATGGTCTCTGTCTCCCAATGCCATGCCTCCCAATGCCATGCGTTTGCAAAGAAGAGATCAGGATGGGCAGGGTCCTATTTTAAAGCCAAAAAACTAGCCAGGATGCCTTGCTTCACAAAATTTGCATTTTGGGTAAGCTTGAATTGCTGAATTTAGTGTGTTTGACCATGTATTAAAAAGAAACCATTATTGGCTATTTATCCTTCTATCTGAGGTGCTCTTATTTTTGTGTAAAAAAAAAAAGACAAAACAGAATGATAAAGAAAATCTTTCACTGTAGCTACCACATGACAAGACAACCTATTGAAAAGCAAATCAATTCAGTCATGCATTGTTTGCTCTATCAGGCACCAAGTAACCAGTCTGACAGTGTGTGTGTGTGTGTGTGTGTGTGTGTGTGTGTGTGTCCGTCCCCCCGCCGCCGCCGCCACCACCAGTGAATTAGCTTATTTCTTTGGATTCAGTGAATTGACTGGTTGTTGTGGCTTTGTGTGGACACAGCTCTCATTTTGTGAGCCCTAGAACGGAGTTAAAGTTTCTAGTGTGAATAGCAACCAGCTGGGGAATTGGGCTGCTTGCTCCCCAGGGAAGGATGTTGCATTTTGACAGACAGGCTGAATGGTATGAAATATGAGCTCTCTGTAACCTACTCAGGAAAAACTCTTAGTGTGTGCTTCCAAAAGGCTAGTCCTACTCACTGAGCTGTAAGGCCAAATAAATACTATGGTCTTAAAAATAGGGTGGGGGTGCTGCCTTGACCTTGGATTTTCTGATTCTTGAAAGCATTTTATCTTTTAAAAGAAAAACTTTCGCTCCAAGGCACATTCTCATTCATTATTTTAGGAAGGAAACAAGTCAGTGCATGTGCATTTAGTGAGAACTTGTGTTCACCTAATTCACAGTCAGAGAGATGATAGATTTTCAACATGTTCTTACATGTATTTTGAATGTTACCAGAGGGGAGGTACAGGGTACTATGGAATTCTACAGCAAGGAGTTTTAACCTCAACTAGAGTGCTCCCCAAAGAAATGGTATGTAAAGCTGAGACTTAAAGGATGAGGCAGGCAGTTAGTGAAGATGGAGGCTTCATGGCATGGGGAGAGCTTTCAAAAAGACAGTATTGAACATGGAGCTGAAAAAACACGCCATGTTCAAAGAGTTGAGAGAAACCTGGAGTTGGCTACTGCCGAGAGTAAGGGAGAACCAGGCCAAATAAAAGGGCTGCGGATACCAGGTGAATGATTTTGTCTGTGCTACCTTTCCTGAATACCTGTTGTATACCAGGTACTATTATAGGCATTTTCACATCAGCTTTGCATGTTTCTCTTACTAATCTTAATGAAGTGACTAAGTGGAGTTACTAAGTGGAGAAGCTGAGATTTTTGAACCCGGGTTCTCTGACTTCCACTTCTTGTGGGTTTTAGAATCCATTCTGTAAGAAAGATGGTGATATTCAGTAGCTAGGCACACATTTGGACCAGTCAGTCAGTCCAATCAGTTTGTTCATTTCAGACAAAGGACTGTGGTTATCTGAAAAATGCATTTCCCCACACTGCCTCCTAAGAACAGCATGGTGCTGTTTGTTTCTAGCTTCAGAATCAAGTCGAGTAGAGGACAAAAAAGGCATGGAGACACTGAAATAGCAACTGGAACTTTGAGAAATTGTTTTGAACTGGTGTCATTCATTTCTCAGTTTATTTTAAGCCCAAAGAACTGCTGTAGTGTGTTTTGGTGACAAAAACAGACTATCTTTATCTGCCTTAACTTACAGCACACCTGTTCTTAAAAAATAAAATAAAATAAAAAATTACAATAGGTAACCCAAATCTGTTTTTCAAAGAACAGAGAATTGCTCTGATCTTCACTGAGCCAACTTGTTCTCCATCACCTAGTGATACTGAAATGTTTTTGTAAGGATTCAGATTATTTCGAGCCAGGAATCACTTCTAATTCCATAGAGAAAGGCCTTCTGAATGTCCAGTGTTGGAGAGGAGGCAAGCAGGTAGAAACTGACCTGTAGTTCTGGGAAGTCCATGTTCACTGAGTGTTGAGTCAGGCAGGATGTCTATAAAAATTTTGCTGGAACTGGAGTTCCCTGGTGGTGTAGTGGCTTAAGTCTTCAGCGCTGGCAACGCTGTGGCATGGGTTCAATTCCCAACCAGGGAACTACCCACATACCAAAAAAAAAAAATTTTTTCCCGGAACTAGTGGACTCCCCTTTCTACTCAGCCTCCTGTGACATTGGCCATTCAAAGGCAACAGGGATTGACCCATATTTATCAGATGTAATGCGTTTATAGAGCAAAAGCTATGGTCTCAATTTATTTGGGGCCCCTGAGGGGATGACCTGCCTTTCTTTTTCCATCAGGAGAGAGGATTAGGGATGCTAGCAAGGCCAAGACATCGTGCTACTTTCTGTTCCCTCCCTAAATAAAGATGCCACTAGATGGTGAGTGACTGGGTCATAGGCCTAACTGCCAGCTTGAAGGAGACAAACCAAAGCATTTGTGCTTTCACAATAAACTGCCAAGTAAGAGCAAACACACCCTTAGATTTCTTCTTAAACTTAGGCTTTGATTTTTTCAGAGCCAGAAGGGGGAGCACCAGTTAACCAAGAATAATACATTTGGTACGTGAGCAAGGAACTTAATTGAAAAGGTCTTTTTGAAGCCCTACTGGAAATGTGAGAGAATCAAAGCTGTAATTGTTGAATATGGAATGCAAGAAAGTGTTTTTGGGAAAACCTATAGTGATGTAGTTTATGAAATCCTTTGGTTTTTCTATCCTACCATTTACAGTTAGTCCAGGGTGTGCCACTGCACAACTTAGTAAACCATGTATGTGACCCTCTAGAGCAGTGGTTCTCAACTTTCCTAATGCCGCAACCCTTTAATACAGTCCCTCATGGTGTGGTGACCCCCATAAAATTATTTTCATTGCTACTTCATAACTATCATTTTGCTACGGTTATGAATCGTCATGTAAATATCTGATATGTGTTTTCCGATGGTCTTAGGCGACTCCTGTGAAAGGGTCGTTCGACCCCCAAAGGGGTCACGACCCACAGGTTGAGAACCGCTGCTGTAGGGCAAGTTTGTCCAGCCTGTGGCCCACGGGTCACATGCGGCCCAGGACTGCTTTGAACTAGACCCAATAAAAATTTTGTAAACTTTCTTAAAGCATTATGAAAATTATGCATGAAGCTTTTTTTTTAGCTCATTAGCTGTCATTATGTTAGTGTATTTTATGTGTGGCCCAGGACAAGTCTTCTTCCACTGTGGCCCAGGGAAACCAAAAGCTTCAAAACCCCTGCTGCAGGATTTTGCTTTATCAGTTTCACTTGAGAGGGAGAGTTGTCCCCATTCAGAGGACATGATCTCTGTTCCAGACTACATTCTACATATAACGTTCCTCCTTTAAAGAATATGTAATATTCTTATTAAATTGACATACTTTTAAATTTATTTTTATTTTTTTAACTTTTCAAAAAAATTTAATTAAATAAAAGCAATGTAACAGGAATTGTACTACTGCACATTTATTTCTAACTAGTTATTTTTTATGGACATTGAGATGGTTTAGGGGTGTTAACCTTGCCAGGGTTATGACACCTTACAAAGTTGTTTGTACAGTGCTGCCAACATGAGGCACGGTGGCAAGTTTGTGAACTTAATTGTCAGATTTTGGGTACAACAACAGCTCTGATCGCCATTCCAGAACAAGAGCCCCAAAATTGCTTTGAAAGGTAGACTAGGGTCTGGCATTGGTGCATAGCTTTCCATGTGAAAACTTCCGAGGTAACTTCAGCAGGGAGGTATGTAGCATGTTTTCTGGGATGAGTTCCCGAAATTAATTTTCAGACCTTACATGTCTTCTCTTACCAAATAGATGGTAAGTTCATTGAGGGTGAGAGATGATTGTAGTCCTGGTATTAGCTCTACTGCTAGTTTGCCTTGTGACCTTTGGTATAATTTTTTTGAAAAGAAAAAATGCCAAGTTTCTTACCCTCTAGCAACTTAGCCCAGTAGGAGAATGGGCATATGGGTACATAAGTGACTACCCCTTTTTGGTGCCACAAAGCCGTAAAGGAATTGATTATCTGTGACTTGATACTGTCAGCATGAACGACCTTCTGAGCCTCACCTTCTCTCCTCCTAATGAGAGCAGCACAGTGTTTGGACAAGAAAAAAAAAACCTCTGTACCCACAGAAACAGTCTTTTCATCTCAGCTAAACTTGAACAAATATCTAAGAAACATTGGCCCTGTGCATTATTGGAAACTGATTTTGTTCAGGAAATTTATTGAATGCCTACAGCACGTCACACTCTGGAAGCCAGTCATCATACAGGCTGACAGGGACCCTTTTCCAGCCTGTTTTTTTATTTCTTGGCTGTCGTTCTAATCTTTTTCTTGCCCCCATGGATGTGGAGGGGCAGTTGTGGAGGCTTACCATTCCACAGGCGGGTGACTGATACCTTCCCACTCTACCAAAGTTGGGAGTTTCCCTTTAATGCTCTTTTCTCATTTAGGAAAAGCCAAGGGGCCAGAGGCAAATTCCAATCACTATTTCTCTGCAGTGCAACACTACCATAAACTAGTGGTTTATTTGTTTCTTTTGCCACCTGTTAATATAAAGACTAAGCATTAGGCATTTTCTTAAGGAAACTCTGAAGTAAAGAACAATGGACTATGTTATTCATTCAAAAAATGTTTATCCCAAAGGACAGGTGAAGATAATTCAAACTGACCCAATCCTTTATGTCAGTACCATTTCATCATGGAGATAGCTCATATAGGGGAAAGAACCATGGGGCTTTGATGTTCATCCATCACTGGCCTCTGAATCCTGGTTCTCTCAGTGCTGGGTGTGAATGTCTCCGAGCCTCTGTTTTCTCATCTGTCAGATGGGGCTAGTAACCCTTACCTTGAAGGCTGGATGTGAGGCTTCAGCTAATTGTGCAGGGCACCTAGCACAGTGTCCTGCATGTGACCACTCCTAATTAATCACTTATTTTCTGGTTTTGACTCAGACTCTAAACTTAAAGGCACACATGTATAGATTGTTTTCAGGGTTTGGTTTCCTCTAACTAGATGCTTTTTTCAGTTCAGCCTGCTAAGTGAGTGCACTCCAAAGAAGGTGGCTATTGGGATGGTATCACTTTCTCTTCTCCAGAGACCTGCTGCTGAGAGGGCTCCAGTGATTCTCTAATGAGTGACACATGTCTGACCAGGGATAGAGACATCTGACAGTACACTCAAAAGAATGGCATTTCTATCTGACATGTACCCAGATGCCCTTCAGATGCCTGATTTGTGGCACTTGTTCTCTCAGCAGTCTGGCCCAGCTATTGGCATGTACCAGAGAGTCTGGTTTTTTACTAAGAACGTTTAAAATCAGTTGTGCAGGAATTCCTTACTTAATTTTGTAACACCCTACAGAGCCTTCAGTTATTTCAAGGAGGTATATTGACATTTTGTAAACCAGAGTTTGTTTAAATCAGAGAGAGAGAGAGAGAGAGAATGAGAGAATGAATGAGAGAATGAGAGAATGAGAATGAGAAAGAATGAATAACAAGGACTGGCTGGAAAGTATCCAGCCATGTAATATGAAAAATAAAGGCATTTCTGGCTGGATTTTTTCCAGGCAGGCCTGGTATGAATGAATATCCCTGTCACTCAGTCAGGGGAATTGACACTATTGCTAAAGCTTACTCTTTGTTTGCACATTTATAAGTTGAAGTGCTGAACTAGATCTTGAACTCCTCAAGGTGAGAGGACTGCGAGCAGTTGTCTAATTTAAAAGTCTTCCCTCTAATGACAGAATCTCCTTGACAGTATATCTGGTATGTACGTTGCAGCCTCTATTTGGAATATTTATAAGAGCATCCCTTCGTTTTTAAATAGCTAAGGGGGTTGTCTTTTAAATTTCTCTTTATATTAGGCAAACTTGCCTCTCCATGTTTTTTTCTCTTACCTCTCCCAAAGTGACCCTTTAGAATCATACAAAATAATCTGTTCTCTTTCCATGGATGGTCTTGTAATTATTTGAAATAGCTGTAGTGTGCAAATCTTCTCTTCTTCCATAGACCATGCTCATAAACATTATTGAGATATTTGCTCCAAAATTATTCAGTCCTTTTAGTTAGAAGCTCACATGAGGAAAAAAAATGCTCTAAACAAATGGAATATTTCCTAAAACCACAGAAATACAATAGAAATGTTGGCCTTTGTTAAAATATCTACTAAAGAGGAGGGTAACCATACCAGATCCAAGAGTATCTCCAGCGATTTGGTTTCATTTCCAAGTTAATAAAACAAATTTAGAAGGGCAGATTTACTTAGAAATGTTCACAACTATAAACCTAAACGTGTTTAGGTGTCTTTGCATAAATTCCACTGAAGGGGATAACTAACTAGCTTCTAAGTCAGAGTCAACTGTTCCCTTTCTTTATCCTGCCCATCCTCATTCCTTTTGGTACCCTTTATATGGGAACAAATCACTTCCTGTTTAGTCTGAGATTCTTTGAGGACTTCCTGTGCAAACAAAAAAAGAACAGCTGAGAATAAAATGTACAGGAAAGGAGGAGCAAGCCCATTTCTAGGCTGCTGATTGACATTACCTGAAATGACAGCCAAATGCAAAGACAGTCCAATCTTCATATAGCCAGCTAGCTCCTAACTGATTCAATATGGAGGACTGTAATGCATTGTAATGGATCCTGGGGTTCCGAAGAAGAGCTTCTCACTCCACAAAACCTGGTCCTGGCCACTGCTCATAAGACCAGTGACACAGCTTCTCAAATTGTGGAGACTGGCTGCTGCTATATCTCCTTATAGACTGCCTGAGGCAAACAGGCTCTGACTTCAGACTTTTTATATAAAGAAGTAAAGAAAAGCAGATTAATGATTTATGATATATTTTTATGTGAAATAACTTAACCAACCTAGACTCTTCTTAGCATCTTCTGCTCACATGAAGTAACATAAAGAATTTATTTATTTTATTTTTTATTATTATTTTTATTTATTTATTTATTTATTTATTTGCTTTTTGGTATGTGGGTAGCTCCTTGGCTGGGAATCGAACCCAGGCCGCAACGCTGACAGCGCCAGCGCCGAAACCTTAAGCCACTGCACCACCAGGGAACTCCGACATAGAGAATTTAAGCGTGAACTCTAGCAGACCTGGATTTGAACCCTGACAGACAAGTTCTGTGACTTTGGCCAAGAGGCTTGGCATCTCAGGGAGAGCACCTTGCTTACAAAGTGGTCGTGAGGGTGAAATGATCAGATGTACAGGTAGTGGCATAGCAACTAGTTTACAGTAGTGGCCCACTAATGTGAGCTCTTACTAAAGGAAAGGGGGGAGGGTGTGAGTGCTTCTGTTGTTACACATGGTTGTAACTGGATACCAGTGAGTCAAGCAATGCTCTCTCCATACCTTTTAAACTATTAACTATAGAATCTGAATATAAAAAGAAGGCTATCTGTATTTCAGTGACATTCTTTTTACCAATCCCAATCATGCAGCATTTGCCTGTCAAAATTAACACAATAGGGGGTTCCCTGGTGGTGTAGTGGCTAGGCTTTGGTGCTCTCAACACTGCAGCCTGGGTTCAATTCCCAGCCAGAGAACTACCCCCCACCCCCCCAAAAAAATTAACACAATAGCACTCCTTCAACAAAACTGAAGCTTCCAAAGTAACTTGTGTTAAGGAATAAAAAAAAAGGAACTTAAAGAGAAATTGCAAGGAAGCTGTTTCTAATCACCAGAAAGCCTTCTAACCATAGTTCTAGTAACTAGACAATTTTAATCTTCTACTTTCTCTACCCTCTCAATACTAGAACAAGATAATGGAGGTGTCTTCTAAAAATCTAAATTAGCTAGAAAATTTAGCCTTTGTCAATTAAATATTTACTCTGTTAACAGAAATTTCTTAAGTTGTTTATATATATTATTTCATTCCAGATTCCCAACAGATCTTTGGGTGGGGATGGCAAGAACCCTGTTTTACAGATGAAGAAGCTGAGTCCTACTTGTAGAAAAATCAATTACTTGCCCAAATCAGTTCTGTCTGACTGAGAAACCTGTGCTCTTAACCACTGTGGTTCATTGCCTTCTTCTGAAAGTTCTTGGGTTAGGCAGACTGAATAAATTATTAAGGGTGTAATACAGTCTGAATAACTTCTAAAGATAATGAAGACCCACTAACATAAAATGCCAGCGTCTTTGGAGACAGGGCCTTCTGGGTTTGCATCCCAGCACTGTCACTTACCAGTTGTGTCATTTAGGCATGTGACATTTTTCTTTGATAAAGTAGGTTTTAAAGGTTTTAAAGAAATAGTATTTGGGACTTACTTGGTTCATAGTAAACTCTCAAGTAGTTAACTGCTGCTACTACTCTTACTACATGAGGAAGGTGACTCCTGGGAAAGAAAAACAAGAATCTTATTTGTCAGGTTTGATTAGTTAGTTTTATCCTTTCCTAATGTGGGTGTTGTTAACTCCAAGCTAATGTACTAAAGGGAATTCTCACTTGGGGCTTTCAGTCCTAGCACAATACATGCCTATCTCTGTTCTGGAAAGAGGAAATTATTGGTTTTCACTTACATCTTTTATGTTTTTAAGAGTTTGGCCATCTTCTATTATCCATATTGGATGTTTGGAAAACTTCCTGTTTACTCCATTGCACCTTGATAAAGGATGTAGATAGTCATATCATTGTTATTAAATAAACATGGCCTGCTTCTTTTAAACACCTTTGTTCTGATAATGCAATATCCCGCTCAAGGGTGACTATATGGCAGCTTGCCAGCATCTTGTGTGATACTTGGAAGCTGGAAAATACCAAATTAGTGAGATGAGCCACAAGTGGGTCTCTTTAGCGCACTTGGAATTTTTCCAGCATTTTTCCACACTACTGTGAGCTCCCCTCTGGAAGCCTTCCTGATGTTTCAGTGCATGTTGAAACTCACTTTGTTTTTATGCTCTCTTTTCTCTTTCCTGGACAGAAACCAAAGCCCAAGCCCCGGCCATCCATCACAAAGGCAACTTGGGAGAGTAACTATTTTGGGGTCCCCTTAACAACTGTCGTGACTCCAGAGAAGCCGATCCCTATTTTTATTGAGAGATGTATTGAATACATTGAAGCCACAGGTAAGCATGTTACCTTAGAGCCAATTACAGCTTTCACTGTCTACATTGCAGTGGTTCTCAACCTTCCTAATGCTGCGACCCTTTAATACATACAGTTCCTCATGGTGTGGTGACCCCCATAACATTATTTTCGTTGCTACTTCATAACTGTCATTTTGCTACTGTTACGAATCGTCATGTAAATATCTGATATGTGTTTTCCAGTGGTCTTAGGCGACCCCTGTGAAAGGGTCATTCGACCCCCAAAGGGGTCGCGACCCACAGGTTGAGAACCGCTGGTCTATAGGATGCTTTCTTTCACTGACTACAAGACGCTTTCCAGAGGGCTAAGCCATCTGGAACTTCTATAATCAGCTTTTGTTTAGTGTGAGATGCTTTCTGAGAAAGAGCTATACAGTTCTGACAGCTTTCAGGATCCTGCATCCATCTCCATGCAGTTGTGAAGCCGTGGTGCAGGTTCTGCTCTCAGGTCTGCAGTTATGTTGTATCTTCTAGGCACCTCTCTGTGCACCGCCCACAGCCCCCCACCCACCCCCCACCCCTCTGTCTTAGCATGCAGCCTATCTGTGTCAGCTTCTTGAAGGCAGGGAAAGGGTTTTATTTATTACTATATCCTCTGCACTAGACTGGACACAAATGGTAATATATTGTAGTTTAATAAAATAAATGACTAGTTGTGACTGTTAACAGCCCTTGGCCATTGATAGGTGCCTGAGATTTATGTACTGATAGACTTTTTTCCTGAGGTAAAAAACTAGCTACTAGGATTCTTGAGTATCTATCTTCTGATCAAGCAGCTGCATTTTAACTCCACTGACAATTTGATGTTATCTCAGAAGCCAACTATCTTAAAAGTTTCTGCATTGTTCTTGAAGTGACAAGATTTTTATCTGTGTTAACACATTTTCATTCAGAATTCCCATAATTGTCTCTTTTGAAACCCTTTGCAGCTTCCAGTTTTCACACCATTCTTTCCCTTGATCTTCTCCTGGACCCTTTCAAAGCTCATGAGCTTTGAGAAGAAGGGCTCACAGGCACAGGGCTACGGTGGCTTCTTGAGCGTTAGTAGTTGAGTTTAAGTATATAGGCTTTAATTGATTTGAAACCAAGGTGGGGATTATAGCCTCCCTCTGTGTTCTGATTCCAGTGTTACCTGTAATGATGTTAAGTATTGTGTGATGTGGACAGCTCACTAGGCTCTGCTAACAATTTCAGCAGTGTCATTTTAAGCTGAATGACTGGTATTACTATTTCCTTAGGATGTGCAGACTCAGGGAAACTAGGTCTTAAGTTGAAGCCCTCTAAAGACTTTGTGGTTATTTCCAGGGTTTTCTTTGCAACACCGGGTGGAATCATAGCAAGCACTTTGCATGATCATAACAGATCTGCAGCTTGTTTAGTCCAGTAGTGTCCAACCTTTTGGCTTCCCTGGGCCACATTGGAAGAAGAATTTGTGTGGGCCACACATAAAATACACTAACCCTAAAGATAGCTGATGACCTAAAAAAAAAAAAAAATCTCATAATGTTTTAAGAATTTTTGTTGGGCTGCATTCAGAGCCGTCCTTGGCTATCGGTTGGACATGCCTAGAACTTTAGTCTGTTCTGTACCCAGAGCCTTTTCTGAGTGTCTATTTTTTGGACACTGGTACTGTATCAATTTTCTTTCTGACACCTCTTCCTTGGGCCAGGAGGAAATCTACACAAAGGAAATTGAAGTGATTAAACTGTTCCTTTTTATTGACTGAACACTTCAGAGTGATAGTTTTATGTCATTGGTGTGGGAGAGTAGTGTTTTTTCCCTCAATTTTTTATTTTGAATTTATTTCAGATTTATAAGGATGTTACAGAAAGTATAAGTTATAACAAATTGAAAGTTACAAAAATTCTCAGGTTCCCTAAATGTTAACATTTTACCACATTCCCTATATCATTCTCTTAATAATTATATCTTTTTTCTGAAACATTTAAAAGTTGCAGATACCACGTACCTTTACTTCTAAATATTTCAGTGAATGTTTCATAAAAACATTCTCTTACATAACCACCATGTAATTTTCAAAATTAGGACATTAACATTGATCATTTACTAACCTATTTAATCTATAGACATTTTCATTTCATTAGTTGTCACATTAATGTCTTTTATAGCAAAAGACAAAAAAATTTTTGGTCTAGTGCTAATCCCACACCACATGTAATCCCACTAAATGTAATAATACATTTAGTTGTCAAGTCTCTTTCTCCTTTAATCTAGAACCATTCAGTCTTTTTGCATGACCTCAATAGTTTTAAAGAGTACAGATCAGTTATTTTGTAGAATGTTCTTCAACTTGGGTATTTTTTATGTTTCCTCATGATTGGATTCAGGTTTGCGTTCTTGGCAGAAACAGCAGGGAAACGATGCTGTGTCCTCTGTGCATCACACCAGGTGGCACATGATGTTGATTTGTCCCTCATGAGATGTCCACTTTTGATCCCTTGATTAAGGTGATGGTGTCTGCCAAGCTTTTCCACTGTAAAGCTACTCTTTATTTCTTCGCCATCAGTAAGTATTTTATAGGGAGAAGCTTTGAGACTGTATAAGTATCTGATTTCTCTTAATACTCTCACCCACTGGCTTTAGTACCCATTGATGATTCTTGCCTGAGACAGTGACACCATAGTTTATCCAACTTTAATTCCTTTTGCATTTGTTAGTTGGGATTCTCCTGTATGGGAGAGCTTTCCCTTTTCAGGGGGAGCCTTTTGTGAGTGACCTTGAGTGACTCATCAGTGGTAGCACTAAGTGCCTGAATGAGCACATCAGTGCTTCTGACCTACCCTACCCACCTTGCTTCTCTCACTCTTAGACTGTGATTGCTTTTTCTATACTCAGTGACAAAATTACACCTTTCCTTGACTCTTTACTTGTGAATCCTTTCAGGTATGAAGACCTCTTCAACCCTGTCCCCAGTCTGCCCCCAGCCACTACCTAGCTGCTGTTTTTCTTAAAGCTCAATTACATTGCACCACCGTCCTCCTTGTCACCAGAAAGCTTGGAGCTTCAGGGTCATCTCTGACTCATCTAATCAATTCCCAAGTCTGTCGCTTCTACTTCGTGTGACCCTTTCACTTCATTTCTGTTGCCCTGCCATCACTCTCCTTTTCAGTCCATCCTGGTTATGTGACAGCTCCTCTCCTAAAAACTTCTTGTTTGCTGGTTGCCCAGCAGACACTGGCCACCCCTCCCTCTCAGGTGCAGTACTGTCATGCTGCTGCGCTTGTCTGCCGCTTTCCTCCTCGACATTCCTCTTTCCCTTCTCTTCGTTCTTCCTTTTTTCCCCCACTCCCTTCTTTCTGTTTTATACTATGGCTGGCATTCACTCTAACATTGTTTTACAAGAATACAGTGTAGTTTTACAAGAATACAGTGTATTAGAAGGACATGGACTAAGCTGAATTTCTTTGTATTTCTCTGCTTTGTATATTCCCTTCCTGTGGTTTGAGAAGTGTCCCACATTTTTCTGCCTCTGGGACTTGTCTTCATTCTTTAAGACTCCCCTATTCCAGTAGCTCTTTGAGTGTCACCTCCACATTTCAACTTCCTGAGAATAGGATTTTCTGGTCTCCTAGTTCCCTTAGAGCCTAGCACCCAGTGTATGAGTTCATTATTTGTTGATTGAATAAGTGGTTTTCATCCTGGAATAGCTTAACTTTATTGTTTTCTTCTTTCTTTTTTTGTCTTTTTAAATTTTAGTTATATACTTTCCTTCATTGGCATTAGTTTGTACTTTTTCAGAATTTTGGGGGAAAAAATAAACCAGATATTAGTGTGTGTGTGTGTTGAGGAGTGTATTTATGTACTCTATTTCCTAAGAACTTTCTTCCTCTTCGGAAAGCATGTTCATTAGAGAAATTGAACAAAAGACAAAACCTGTGAAAAAGAATGTAAAGATTCATTGATCTTCCACTTAGTGAAAACAACTGTTAATGGTTTTATATATTTCCTTATGGTATCATTTCTCTGCATATGTGTATAGATTTTTACTTTTACAGAATTCATAATATACGATATGATCGGCCTCAAAATTTTTTGAGCATAACTCACTTAGATGAGGCAAAATATTCCTGGACTCACCAATTTACTCCTGTTTTCCTGCTGAAAAAGAATTTAGTACTAAGAGTTGGTTTGGAGGGCCATTTTTTAAAAAGAACTACTGCTTTTTAAATCATTTTGTGAGCATGATCCTATCATCCAATACTCTTTGAAGTTATCAGTTTTAATTGTTGCATCTTGTTTCATGGCTGTATCACAGATTATTTAACTATTTCCCTATTGTTGGGTCCCTGTAGATTTTCTCTGGATGTCCTTAAAATAAAGAAGCAGATTAGCTAGAGAGACATTTTGGAGAAGAGATGTAGAGCTTCAGGTCTAGTTAGACAGGGGTTCAACTCTTTGTTTTGTCATTTGCTCATCCCTAACTGAGAGTGGTAACAGGATCTGCCTCCTAGGGCCAGTATGAGGGTGGAGGGAGACTGGCATGTGAGGCACTGAACATGGCACCTAGCACAGAAGACCTCTCAGTGCGTGCTGGTCATCGCTGTGAGCTTTGACCCCGCGGTACGTTTGGTCTTCCTTCCTATTGCCGGTCAGACTTCATCATTAAATAAAATGTCCTTGGCTTTTATTCTTTCCTCCCCAACTTTTAAATTTGAAAATGGTAAAACCCATTGAAAATTTGAAAGAATAATACAGTGATTGCCCAGTATTCACCAGTGGTTGACATTCTGCCACATTTCTCTTTTCTTTTTTTTTTCTTTTTTTTTTTTGTGTGTGTGTGGGTAGTTCCCTGGCCGGGAATCAAACTCAGGCCGCAGCGCCGACAGCGCCAGCACCGAAGCCCCAAGCCACTACACCACCAGGGAACTCCCACATTTCTTTTTTCTTACCCTAATTTTTATAGTTGTTGAACTGTATGAAAGTCAGCTGCATACACCATGTCACTTCACTTATAAAAATCTCAGCATATGTCCCTAAGCTTAAAGACTCTCCTCTATAACTACAATGAAATTACCACTTTTAAGAATATTAGCATTACCTCAATAGTATTTCATATATAGTCTATGTTTAAATTTACTCAGTTGACATAAAATTTTGATAGCTGAATTTTTTGTTCTAGGGCCCAGTCAGTATTCACAGAGAATTTGGCTATTGCCTCTCTATACAGAGCAGTTCTCTCTGCCTTTTTTTTTTTTTTTTTTTTTTTTAATTGTGACCTTTTTTGAAAAGTCTAGACAGTTGTCTTATGTAAAATGTCCCCTTGTGGTGTGGTGTTTGTACCTTCCCATCATTTTCAGCCCTTCTGACACACCACCCATATCCACATCATGTGTGTTCTATCTCAGCAAAGGGCTGGGACAGAAGATACATCTTTGTACAGAGTACATCTTTGAATTGAATACAGGGGCTCTGTAGCATTTCGTTGAATGATTAAATGGATTATGGATTATGGATTAGGTTTCTTCCACCCCTCACTGACTTACACTGAATTTGCACTTTTCTTAGGAAAAGCCTGTGCTACCACCTGACCTCCCAATCCCATCTCTCCCTATCTTACTCATGATAAAAATTGCCACTGACTCCAGTTCCCACATGGTACTCCAGGCAGTTTTTTCTAGCTGATTGGAGATAATACTCCAAATGAAGCTTGTTTGCCAGTCCTGTCCCAAGCAATTCGAAGCCAAAAGTCATTGTGTCCCTGTTTTCATGTCGGTCCACATATACTGGCACTTCTTTTCTCGCAAATAATATATTGCATCATCTCTTTCAAAGGCAGTGCTTGGGAGTTTATACTCCTGTAGGTGTTGGTGGAAAAAATACCCAGCACCCTTCTCTTTTTGTGCCTCAGGGCCTATATGGCTACCCACCTGCCTCTTCATAGCCCGTACCATAGCCAGAGGCATTATAGAAAACACACCAAACCAAAGCTTAGTGCTGGAGATGAGATGTCATGACCATTATTATGATTTGGGACAGCTTGAATCATCCCATCACATTGCAATTTTTTTTTTTGCTTTTTGGTATGTGGGTAGCTCCCTGGCTGGGAATCGAACCCAGGCCGCAGCGCTGACAGCGCCAACGCCGAAGCCTTAAGCCACTACACCATCAGGGAACTCTGCAGATATTTTTTTCTAATTGCAAGAATAGTTATGCTTGCTAGCTGTAAAAAATATATATAGGTAGATAGATAGATGTTATATATCATCTCCAGAAGGAACCTGCAATAATAGTTGGATTATGTTTTCTGCTACTAGTAGCCTGCAAAATATTGAAAAACATAAGGTCATGTACACATTGTTCTGCAGCTTGTTTTTGTTTGTTTTAACACTATACACATTGGGCATCATCTTTTCAGTTCCATCTTGAGGCCAACCGCATTCTAATCTTGGATCTGAGAAGAGGGCATGAGTTGGTTTCAGAGGGAGGTCTGTAGGAGTGAAAGGAGAGAAGCTTTGCTTGCAGGCAACTAATTTCATGTTCCAGGGGTGGCCCATGGCAGGGTCCTGTGACTGCCACATTTTCTCCTCATAGTTTGTGAGTAAGTTGCCATCTCTTCTTAAACACAGATCACAAGAGAAGAACCATTGCCTTCTTGCCTGAAAATATGTGGCTTCTGCACTTAGTTGCCAGGACCCTACATTGGAGCTCCTTCCCCATATTCTTTTTTTTTTCTTTTCCATATTCTAAGGTTAGTCAGGAACCTGTGGGTGGAGATTAATTTTGGTTTGCACCTGTCTTTTTCCCAGGCTTCCTGACCAGTTCACTTATCCTTGTTTTATATGTGCCAAAATTGGAATGTGTTCAAGAAATGGCCAGTAGATAGAACAGCTTTCATATTGATTTGCAGATGCTTTTAGCCCCAACAGCCTTGATGCTTGTTGTGCTAATAGGATATTAGATTTTCACTCTCAGCTCTAGTTACATGGGAGGGCTAGAAGAGGGCATATGACTACCACAGCTGTTCTGGGGTTACCACTGGGTGGGAGACGATGCTGTGGTTCAGACAGACAGACTTTATCTTTCTGGCTAGAACGCTTTTTCATCCACATGGAAAATCATGGAAAATTGGTTAGGGCAGTGGAGTCACTGGTCCTCTTCTATAGCAGTATGAGTCCTGAGTGAGGGAGAACATTGGCCCAGCTAAGCTCTCTGATGCATGGCAGGAAGGGACAATATACAGTTCAGTTCAGATTTGATCTCACTGGAGTCAGGGTGAAGACTTTTATACCTTACTCATAGTCCTCCTGAAAATAACTTCTCAGGACAAGTACACTAACTTTCTACCTCACTGTGGTCATGAAACTAAAGTTTAAATCTCAAGGCTCTGGGCCAGTTTTGAGTCAAGGCTTCCTTTTCACAGTTGGGGGAAATATTCCTGCCCTCCATCATAGAAACCCCCCAGGGGAGCTTCCAAGTGTCAGCCCTCCCCATCCTGGAATGTCCGGTACACTGAAGGCTGAATGCCTAGTGCCAGTTTGTCTGGGCTCTTCTGCGTATTCCCCAGGCCCAGGCCTTGCTTATCAGCCGTTTGACTAAAAATAGCATTCTCCAGGAATGATTTCTTTGAATAAAGTGCCAGACCAAATCTCCTCACTACTTCTTTCTGTGCTTTTTAACCTTTTACTTTTGCAGTGGGAGGGGCTGGGTGATAGGGGCAAAAGTAATTTCTTATCCAGGAGTCCTTTTCTTAATTGCCTTACTTACTGAGAGGAAACCAATCCTCATCACCTCCAGCAAGCACTGCAGAGGGCTGAGAAAGGAAATGTTCCCAGGGAGGAGCAGTTTTATTTGGGCAGAAGACTCCTCTTTTCCACCTCAACTTGTAATGTATTCAGACCATATTATATAAATAACCGTAGGCCACAGTTTTGTTAGTGTATCTTAAATTTCACTTAGTCCCTGTGGAATGGAAAACTCTGTAGTCAAGAAAGTCTGGCAGCTGTTTAAAATAATGCCAAAAACAATGGTCTCAATCACATTGACTCTCCCATTTTCTGTTCTTGACACATTTGTTGTGTTCTTGCTATAGTCTGTCCATTGTACGGAGCTCTTGGCATATGTGGTCTCATTTCCCAAGAGATTGTTTTTTTTGCTCTAAGAACCCAGATGTGATGAGAAGCCGGCCCTTGGGTGGTAGTTAGGGTACATCACTGTTGGGAAGATCTCGATGTCAGTAAAATGTAGGGTTAACCTGGCTGGAGAGAAGATGGCAGCATTTACATTCTCTTCCCTACTCTCTTAGGAGGACTCCCACACATAACCTGATGACGGAACCAGAACTCTGCCTTGAGGCAGCACGTACCTAGGCACAGTTTGCAGCTGAAATTCAGTGTTTATTTTTAAAGCCCTTTGCTAGAGGGCATGAAATTGAGCCACACAAACCTGCCTTGGGATTTCAGTGCCTGTACTTAGCAGGCTAAGTAATGCAACAAGGGCCTTTTTATGTTTTCCTTCCAGGGTACTATTCCTTAATGGGCAACAGAATCAGGTCAAGCAAGCTTGACCTCTCATCTCTGGTTGAGTGGGAAAATGCAGGACACAGCACCAAATGGTTATAGAAAGACAAAAACTCCCCTAGAAGTCGTTAATAAGTCCGCAAATATTTATCTTACCATCTCTTTATTGGAGGGAGGGGGCAGATTTTATTCATTCAACAAATATTTATTGAATACTTGTATTAATTAAGCACTTATGATATGCTAGGCACAGTATTGAACTTGTTTGTTTGCTCCCATGATATCCAGGGGTGGGAAAGATAGACATGATCCTACAAATTCAGGCAGGGAGCATTATTGGATATTAAAATCATGGGTAATAAAATGACTGACAGGACCAAGTGAGGATATAGGGCAGTTAGAACCCTTGCCTGCTGCTGTTGGGAATATAAAAGGGTATCGACTAACTTTGGAAAACTCTTTGATAGTTTATGAATGTACCTTTATAATGGGGAGAACTAGAGGTTACCACCTTAAAAAAGTGATCAGACCTGGCACCCCTACAAGCGGTTCAAGCTTACATTGTGTGCCTTCTTGCCAGAAATATTTAATCTGAATCTTCTCATGAGGAAACATATAAATCTAGAATGTGATACATTTTATAAGACAATTGGCCTAGACTCAATAAAAAGGGTCAGGGTCATGAAAAAGAAAAAACATTTGCGGGTCTCGGGCAACTTCTACATTTATAACTTTTCCCATTCAGCAAGCCAGACATTAAGTCCATAAGCTTGGAGTAACACTGGCATTCTTTCTTACGCAGTGGCTGGCCTTAAACTGTCTAAGCCTCTTTTTCCTGTTCCTTCAAATTGGGAATAAAAATAATAGTTCCTTCAAAAGGAATTTTTAGAATTAAGTGAACTTCTGTTTATAGTGTTCCTAGCATAATGTCTGGTCCATAGTAATCACCCAATCAGTGTTAGCCATGATTTTGGTGGCTCCTGTCACTGACTTTCCATGACTGAGGAAATCCAAACAGTACATTTCCCCCAATAGTAATGGATGAGATTGGACAATGTGTGGAGGAAGTTTTTAAAAACTAATTGAAGGGGTTCCCCGGAGATGTAGTGGCTAGGCTTCGGCACTCTCAACACTGTAGCCTGGGTTTGATTCCCAGCCAAAGAACTACCACCACCACCACCACCACCACCACCACCCCCAAAAAATAAAAGAACTATTTGAAGTTTGGCTTCCATTAAGAAAAGTACACTCATCATGAATACAGCTCAGTGAATAGCCACAAACAGAATATACCCAAGCAACCAGTACCCAGAGCAAGAAACTGAAGATGACCAGCCCCCCAGAACCCTCTCAACAAGCTAACCACTATCCTGGTTCTAACAATCAATAGAATAATTTTGCCTGCTTTCGAACTTTAAAAAACGGTCTCAAAAAAAAAAAAAAAGGCGGGGGGAGTTCCCTGATGGTGTAGTGGCTTAAGGCTTCAACACTGGCGATGTCAGCGCTGCGGCCTGGGTTCGATTCCTGGCCAGGGAGCTACCCACATACCAAAAAAACAAACAAACAAACAAAAAAACGGTCTCCTACCAAATGCAGTTTTGGTCTGGCTTTTTTCACTCAACATTATCAATGAGATTCATTTGCATTTGAATCCATAAATTCACCCATGGTTGTGTGTGGCTGTAGATCATTCATTCTTGTTGTTATATACTGTTCCATCATGTGAATAATCCAGTTTACTTACTCATTCTACTTTTCATGGACATTTAGGTAGGCACGTTCCAGTTTTAGGGGCTATTCTGAATAGAACTGCTGTGAACATTCTTATACATGAACTTTGGTGCAGATGTTTGCATTCACATGCTTCAGATGTATCCCCAGGAGTGAGACAGTTTTTAATAATTCGTGTTAGCATGTTGAACATGATGGTTTAAAAGATGTCTTAAAGTACATAACAGTCCCTGAAGGGGTAATAATCTACAAGGCTAGGAGCTAAAGCAATAACGGGATTTCTGCTATATATTTGTGGCTTTGTGTCTCGTATCTTTTAAAGGTGCTGGGGGGGGTGGCCCTGGCAAAGGGATTTGTGGGTACACAAAGCTATCTCACCCATTCTTTGAGCAGCTGGATCATTCCCATTTGCAAAGTGTGTATGGAAGAATCTTGATTCTTCCAGGACCTTATGGTATGTGTCTTTTCTTCATTGGGACCCTCCCTGTGATTTTGAATTGAGGCTGTGGTTAGCACAGCCTTAATAACTTTATGGTTTTTACTTGCTGGGACATATAGGCCATATAGGGCATTAACTTTAGGCCATTGGTAGCGCCGGATACGTAAGTATTCTTATTGACACTTACCAGTGAGACTCCAAAATGAAAGTTTCAGTCCTATGGGCAGTTTGAGGGGAGGAAAGGTGAGGCAGAGTCTAGAAAGAACCTTGAGGCTCTTCCATCCCCCCAAATCCCCCACCCCCAGTCTCTGAAGGTGATCTCAGAGCCCTGTAGCCATGGTTCGAGGATTGTCTGTTGCTCAGCTTGTTGGTATCATTTGCAGGTCAGAGGTGGCCCTCAGCTCCTCTGCACAGATGGAGGCCCTCTATCAAAATGGTCTTTGACAAAATACTTAGAGCTGTGTCCTTCCTCCTGGTCTAGCTCATTTGCCTGGGTAAATGAGCAGAGTGCTTTCTGTGTGGCAGATTTAAATTTCACCATTAATTGAGGGTAGCATCTTTAGGGGGAAATGCTTGCCATTAGATCAGAGGCCTTTGGGAGACAGCCTAGCCACAAACACATCAGGATGGATTGAAGCGGGGTGGAGATGGGGAGAGTACAGAGGGCGACTGTTATTAGTAACCGTGGGATGGGCCGTGGAGAAGCCAAAGTGAGAACTTTTAACCCATGCCCATGGGGACTGTGCTCATGGCACATAGATGTTACAATATATTTTGGTGACCTTTCTCCCCTTTTTTTTCTTGCTACTGAATAATCTGTGCAGGATGAACTGGAAGCCAAACTATCTGGATTCAAATCTCTGCTCTGCTGCTTCTGAACAAATGTTTAACCTCTCTATGATTCAGTTTTCTTGGCTATAAAATGAGGGTAAAGATAGTACTTTGAGTCATTGAAATGATTTCGTGTGTTAAAAGATTTTATAACAGTACGTGGCAGGTTGTAAGTGATTGGTTAACATTTGCTGCTGTTCTATTCCTGATACTGTCTGAGATGTATCTTGCACTCTAGTTGTGCCTCTCAACTTGCTGGGGCCCTTATTTGCCAAGTCCTCCTAGCCACTGGGCTTTGTCCTCCTCCCTGTGTGAGACATCTCACCTTCAAGGTCCAGCCCAGGCTTCTCCCTCTGGGAGAATGACTCACTCCCCTTCCTGAGGTCCTAAGGGTGGATAGCTGGGCTGGTCAGGCATGGACTTTGGAACCAGTAACACCATTTAAAATCCCAGCTCTGCTATTTCTGTCAGCTAAACTGCTTCACATCTCTGAATTTGGCTTCCTCTATAAAAGGCAGCTAATAGTGACAACCACCTTATTAGAACTATGAGGACTGAATGAAATTATGTACATAAGCCTCTTGACTGGGCATGTATTACAGTAAAAACTCAGAAAAGGGGAGCCCTTGTTATTTTGTCATGAAATTTTCAGTGTTAACTTCTTTCTTGTCCTCTGATTATTCATCTTACGGGTTGGTTTTGAATCCTTATTTAGATGTTCACTCTTTACAGTCAGGAACCTTGGTTTCCTGTGTTTCAGATCTTCTCCATTCTTACTCTGCCTGTGATAAAGACTTGGGAACATTTTTTCCCACAGCGCTAGCATCACCTCCATTTTCCCTCACTTTTTAGATAAGTAGTCTTTTGTGCATTTATTTCTATGCCTGGTTCCAGAGGTCCAGAGGATTGGAGTGCCTGGAACTGTAAAGATACTGTCCCTTTTGTCATTCATTCAGCACATTAATATTGAGCACATTATGTACTATGTGCCATGCACTGTTCAAGATACTGATGATACCGTATTGGGCAAAACAGATAAAAATCCTTGCCCTCAAATAGTGTACATTACAATGTAATGAAGGAGAGTCAGACAATAAGTCACATATAATGTATCTTAATAATCAGTGCTCAGGAGGAAAAATACAACAGGATGGTACAATGTGAAATGTCTGGGGTGAGTGTTAAAATTTTAGATATGGAGTGCTTTTGATGAGAGCCTGGGGAAATGATAGAGAGAGACCCATGCGGTTTTCTGGAGAAGAACCTTCTAGACAGAACCTTCAGAAGAATGTTCTGAAACCAGAACATTCCAGATAAGGACCTTAGCTTTTACTCTGAGTGAGGCAAGAAGCCATTGGAGGGCTTTGAGTGTAGGGACAGTGTTTGGCCTTTGTTTAATGAAACAACTGGCCATTGTGAAAATGGTCCTGACCCTCAGGACTTTAATGCTCTTGATGGAACTGCTGTCTGCAAATTTTCCTCCATTCTGCCCTTCCTTTCTCTGGATATGTACCCAGTCCCCCATATTGCTAGCATGTGTTCACCTAGACCCTTCATTTAGACCTGAAATGATGAAGACATAAAACTGCATGATGGACAGCCTGGGTTAAAGCCAAACCTGGGAGAATGCCAGAACGGTAAGCAGAGTGGTCAGCTCCTGATCCTGGCTGGCCTTTCCGGTCTCACCTTTCTTTACACTTTTCAGTTTCATGTCTCCATGTCTTTGTTCATTGCTGTTCTTACTGCCTCACATGTTGTTGTTCTTACTGCCTCACATGTTGGTCCTCCCTCAACTTCCCACCTGACAAATCCCTACTCTCTGTAAAGCCTTTCCATTCCAGACATGCCTCTATTGTGGCATATTTTTTCTTGTATTAGGGTTAACTTAAAGTCATAAGGGTGGCGCCATGATCCAATAGTTTTGGTGTCCTTATAAAAAGCAGCACTCTTTCCAGAAATTGAATTAGCCAGCACCTTGATCTTAGACTTCCCAGCCTCCAAAACTTAGGAAAAAATATATTTCTGTTGTTTAAGCTACTCAGTCTGTAGTACTGTGTCATGGCGACTTGACCTGAGTAGATAAACATAGATGGCAAGGTGACTCATTGACATGGGCATCAGAACTTCTGAGATCCTTAAGGTAGGGGCTGATCCTTTTTTCATTTATGTGTCCCCATGGGGCCTGGCTCTCCAGAAACTTTGGACATGACCATAACAGAGCAATTGGGTCAATAGGAGTGGGAATTGAAGCAACAGAAAGTCAGAAGGACTGAGACTAGTGGACGAAGACGTGGAAGAATACCACTTGAGAATTCTAGTCTAAAAAGATAAGCTCACTCCTTTGTGTAGCACCTGGCTCTCAGGTGGTTTACTTGTTTGAAATGTAAGATGACTTGGGTATCAGACAATTCAATCCCACTTTGTCAAACAGAGATGGTGCAAGGCCTTGTGATTTCGCCCCAGTTTACGTTCTTTAACTCTTGGCTAGAATCCTTTAGCTATTTAAATTTGGTGGCCTCCCAACAGTTAAAAAAAAAAAAAACTCACACAATTTATCTTTTCACGTAAGCTGCAGTTGGTTGAAACAAGACCTTTGTAGTATGTAGTCCAGAGCTCCCGATAACTGGAACTACCATCAGTGTTTCTGCTTTGTGATCTATTTTTTGTTTCAAAAGCCACAACAGAAAACTCTTTCTTCTTTCTGGTTGTCAGGAGCCAGCATTTGGGCCATGGCAGCAAGAGAGTGTTTTTCTAGAAACTTAATCTACAAGGAGGTATTACACTTCCTGGGTGGGGCTCTCTACGGAGAGCACATATTCCTCTATAACCGATGAAGGGAGTAAAGGACCTCAAATCTGGGTAAATTCAAAATTCTCCTGAGCCTTGAAAACTGTAGGTTATATATTTGTTGTTAATGTTTTAATATCACAAAGACTAGAGGAAGAAAAATAAGGTGAAAATACTTAGCCTGAATTGAACTAAATATAATAATTCTTGATTCTAAGAAGCCCCTTGGTTCTGAGCGACTCCCATTGTGTGATAACAGCTACTAGGGGAAAGGGTCATAAGCAGTACAGTAAATATAGGTATTAACAGTCAGTTAGCCTCCTTTGGGAAACATTAAAGTGGGCCAAGATGAACAGCATTGGATGGAAGGACTGTGGTAGCTGTTTTTTTAATAGCAGTAATGATGAGGATAATTAACATTTAGGAGTCTTCATCCTAACCTCTTTATAAGCATGATTTCATTTCATCCTCACTGTGTCAAGCAGAGGGCCAGAGGAGTTGTCCTGTGCCCACACACAGCTAGCCTTTCTTCTTGGCAGCAATTATGGAAGGCCGACAATATCTTCCTAATCTGAACATCACTATTTCATATTTCCTGTATTTTGAGTAAGGAAGCTTTATCTTCAGAGTGATCTTTGAAGGGAAGGACTTAATGCGGCCTTTAAATAATATAAGCAAAATTACAGGGGAACCCCTTAAGCCATTTAAGAAAAAAAATGCATGTTCTTTTTACAAAATGGAAATTGCTATATTATTGTCATACTTTTTCTTCTTGAAAGATATAAAGAAGAAAGTAAAACTGGGCCTTAATACTGCCACCCAGTTAAAAGCATTGTTTTAACAAGAGAGAATTCAGCAAAGCAGTTGAGAACAACCTACTGGGGTCAGTCTGTTCGGATGCCAGGCCTAATTATGCTACGTCATTAGCTCTGTAATTTGGGGCAAGTTACTGTCTAAGCCTCAGTATCCTCACCTGTTTAAAAGGGGTTGGTGATAAAAACTGTATTTTGATATATTCATATATCCTCCTAGATGTAACCCAACTATTTGTAAGCATCTAGAAATACTTGTTTATAGCTCTCAACATACTAATTACAAATGATTTTTATCTATTCATAAAGCAGACCTTCTAACACTGCTATTTAGATGGTGCCACCCTTCATCCTTTTTAAAAAGTTTTATTTGAGCTATTAAATGTGTGACTAAGCCATTAGGTGATTATTCGTCCAAATAGATTTTTTCAGTTACTTCACATTTGTAAAACTAGGCATGGTAACCATTTTACTCTGGTGGCAAGGTGATTGAGGTAGGTACCTGAACATCGAACCTTTAGTTCTGAATCTGTCGTTCACTCGTTGAAGCGATGAGAATGTTTAATGAGCATCTTCAGTAGTCCATGCCCTTCAGAGTTACGAAATAAGAATGGGAGAATAAGAATAGGAGGATTTGTCTGTGTGCAAAAGACTGAGAACCCAGAGGAGGAAGCTGGAGTCATTTTATCTCATGTATTTGTGGAGTAGAGATCATAGTTGCCGTGCCCGTGTCACATGATAATTGAAAATCAAGAGAGACACGTGGAAATGTTTTTAAATTATAAAGCTTTGCAACTATACTTGTCTTGAGGTGTGTTAGTCTTATAATTTGAAAAGTAGAAGTAAGGCTTTCAGCACCTCTTGACTAGGTATGTGCTGGATTCTGTACTTTCTGTAATTTTTACAACAGCCCTGTGAGGTAGAACTTCTGATAATGCCGTAAAGGTCAGAGGTGATTGATTGGCAGGCATGCTTTCCCAGGTGGGGAGCTGGATTATCACAATTTTGGTCTTATGTCTTTCATGTCTTGGCTATTAAGAAATTGTCAATTTAGTCTTGACCTGCACTACCAGGGCTCCCAGACTTTGATTTAGTGGACTAGTATGGTTACTTGTAGCATTTTAGGGGTGACAGAGAGGAGCCAGCTTTTTGTTCTCCCAAGCAAAGACATTAAAATTTTTTAAGACTATCTTTTTTACTGTTAATTCACAAAAGAGAGAATACTTTATCAACCCCAAAGTAATAGGAAAGGTAATTTTAGACAGCATTCAGGACAGCTCGCTATTAATTTTTTTAAATCGTGTTTGATACAAAATGTAGGACAATATGCAATGGAAAGGTATGTCTCCCTTCTTAGCCTACCCCGATCCCTTCTAAACTAGCAGGCTCCCTTTGTCTGAGATAGGTTGCAGATATTTTAATTTGTTGCTTGATTTTATAATCTTTCATCCATATAGAACTTTATTCATTTGTTTGTTTTTGCAGTTGAATTTTCCATTGTTTCTTTTGGCTTATGGGCTTTTGATATACATGTATTTAGAAAGGGTTACCCACCCTTTCCGCCGCCAAGATAATTTATGAAAGTCTACCATAGTTTTTTCTTAGGATTTTATGACTTTATTTTTATCTAAAATTTGTGTAAGATACATTATTTCAGTTGTGACAGTAGTTTTTATTGCATGATCTTTCTGCCTGCCACTAATCTGAAAGCCACATGTAATATATACCAACTCCTGTGTCTATTGGAGTGGTGTCTTTCTGAACCCTCTCATTTTTTTGATCCAGCTGTAGCTAACCACACATCCTTGTGCCAAAACTACACTGGTTTAATTACTGTAGCTTTGTAGGTAAGCCACTTTGGGAATTTCTTGGCTTCTCTTGTTTATTTTTGTATATGAAATTTAGAATCTACTTATTTAGTTTTAAAAATTAAACTTTTTGTAATCCTCCTGGGATCATATTAAATCATATGTTAATTGTTAATATCTTTATGATGTTATGGTTTTTGTGACCCTCAGGAGCATTTTGAAATTTTCTTCCTCTATCTCTTGCATATTTTTTATGCAGATTTAAAGGGGACTAATAGGTGGGTTTTTATATAGATGAAGGCTTGTGATTTATGTACTTAAACTTTGTAGCCAGAGTACTTCCTGAATTTTTTATTGCTTGTAATAATTTTTCAAATGATTGTCAGCATTACTGAAATATAGTTTACATACAATAAAAATCACCAATTTTAAGTATTACATTCAGTGAATTTTGACAAATGAATATAGTTGTGTAAACATCACCATAGTCAAGATACGGAACTTGTTAGGTTTTTTAATTTAGGTAAGTAGTTTATAATATCTGTAAATAGTTCTTGTTTACCTCCTTTTTCCCACAGTTATTCTTCTGATTTCCTTCTCCCCAGACTTAATTATATTGGTTAATAGTACCTCCAGAGCAATATTAAATAATGCTGATAATAGTGAATATTTTAAGGACTTAGCTACCTTTCCATCCTTTGATACTAAAATGTTTCCATTTATCTTTTTCAGGAGTGGATTAAAGTATATAAAACACCCTTTGAACTTTTATGAAGATGCAGTCTTTATAATTTTTCTATTTTGATCTATTTAGGAATACATTAAATTAATAATTTTCTACTATCGACCCACCCTAGCAGTCCTGGAATAAATCATACTTGGTGTGGTATAATGGGGAATAGATATTTGGTCTTTGTCCCCAGGTTCTGCCACACAGTTGCTAAAACCCTTGAACTCTGGGGTGATGATTATCTTATGAGCTAATGAGATGACTGCTGAATGGGGCCTCTAGATAGCTGGAAGATGGCACCAGAAAGACTAAGGCATGATTTGAGGATTGGAACTTTTAGCTCCACACCCCCACCCCCACCCCCAACCTACAGGAAAGGACAAGAGACTGGAGACTGAGTTCAAACACCGGTGGCCCAATGATTTAATCAGTCATTTCTGGAGACCTCTATAAAAACCTCTAAATAATGAGGTTCAGAGAGCTTCCTGGTTGAAGTGCTGGGGTCACGGCACTCTCTGCGCATGGAAGCTCCGGGCCTCTTTCCTCAGACCTTGCCCCATGTATCTCTTCCATTTGGTTGCTTCCAAGTTGTATTCTTTCTGCTTATTACTACTGATTTATTCTAATGTGTTCCCAAGGAAAGGGTTTGGAAAACCCCCGATTTCTAGCCTGTCTGTCAGAAGTACAAGAGGTTGGGACTTGTGACAAGTGAGGGCCAGTCTTGTGGGCTGAGCCTTTGACCTGTGGGGCCTGCACTGACCCCAGGTAGTTAATGTCAGAATTGAATTCCTTTGTTGAACACCCACCTGGTGTCCAGAGAATTGGAGAACTGGTTATGAGAAAGTACCCACACACATTTGGTTGATGTCAGAAGTGTGATAAAAACAGATCACTTGGTCATAGGATATTATTTTTAAATGTGCTGCATAATGGTCTTTGCTGATGGTTTTTGCACAATATTCATAAACACAGTTATTTTATGTAGAGATTTTTTTTGCTTTGTGGATGTTCAAAAATGTTTATTGTCATTATAGTCAGATGACATTTTGGTTGGATATAAAATTATTGGATTGGCCTTTCTTCCTTGAGGACTTTATAGACACAAATCTATTATTGTCTTTTAGCATAGACCGTGCATTGCAGAAAGCTGAGGCCAGTCAGTATATCGCAACAATTTTTTTTTTTTTTTAAGTTCAGTAAGTCTGCCAGGACATGTCCTATGAATTGAACTAAGTCAGTTTTTCCTGGAACATAATGAGCCCTTTAATTCGTTGATTCAAGTCATCCTAACTTCAGTTCTGTGTGTCCCTTATTGGATTTTCATTACTGTCTTTACTTTTCCATGTGGTTTTTTTTTTCTTCTATAATGGAAAAATATTTATTTTTCTCATCTACTTCTCTAAACTCTGCTCCTAAATTACCTACTTTTGTCATCTTATATCCTTTCTAAGTGCTCGTGTCTCTGCTTTACATACTTTTTTTCTTAGAGGGGATTGTACTGTTCATTTGTTTTTTTAATTCATGAGAAAAAATATTTACTATATGGCAACATTTTTTGGTGAATGTTCTTTGCAGTTGATTTTTATTGTACCTTCTATTTTTGCTGGTAATCTTCCTGGAGATCTTGAAGATTAAATTTAAATGTACAAAAAATTATAAATGTACAGTTCAGTATGTGCTGGATCATTTTAAAATTGTCATTCATCTTTGAATGAAGTGATTCCTTCCTAATCTGACAATTTGTAGAAAATTCTTTTGAGGAGGGACTAGCTTAGCAGAAGTTTTCCTGAAATATTCTATATGTGAATGCAACTACTAGACTTTCTTGCACTCAGACATCTGGAGTTGGCAGTTGTAATGCCCCAGGCAGTCTCTCTCTTTGTCACCCTACCTCCTTGATAGTCTGCTTTCCTATATGTTTGACTTGTATGTATGATGCTTCATGCCACACTGGGTCTGAGGAAGCCTCTGTCACCAGTCCCTGAGCCAGTTCCCACTGTTTGGAATAATGGATTGCTGGTTTTGCCCACTTAGACTGAAGCATTTACTTTGTAAAAATGGGCTCACAAGCTTTGTCCGACATCTGTACCAACAGGCATTCTCTTTCATCGCTTTCCCACACCCTTACTTGACCTTTATAGCACTTAGCTGTTCTTACTCACATATTGGGATTTGAGGCCACAGATGTCTGGTTTTGTCGAAGTTGTGATGTTTCTGTTTCTCATTCCCCTGGTTGCTTTAGTGTGACTCTCTAGACAAGAGAGGGTAAAGTCTTAATTCTGCCACTTTAAAACTAAGTTGTCTAACTGAAATAAATTTAACATTCTGAAAACTCATCTTTTATGTTTTGTTTTTCTTTTCTGTCAGTGAGAACTTCCTCACTACCACTGGTTGGGAAATTACTGCTTTTGTTTAAGGGTAACCTGATCTTGTCCCGAGAGTGGCTTGAGGGTTTAGTGAGAGGGATGTGCTCAGATGCTTTCTTGCCTTCTCTCCATTAGCCTGGCTATTTCTGTCTTCTGATTTTATTAGCCTTTCAGTTAGATTTTTATTCTGCAGTAGCCATCTTCTTGTGTATATATATATCATTCTGCTGAGAAACTTGAGGAAGACATGTCTCCTTTACAATCTGGCTATATGTGCTGCAGGAGTCAGCGCAGACCAGTCTAACCACCGAGACAGGAAGCTGTGAACTGTAGGTGGCAGACCCACAGACCCCTGTGGCTTCCTTAGGTCATGCACCATGGAGAACTTGATAGGTTTTCATCCTTGAGGCTACATAAAGAGCACAGAGTTCCTTTTTAGACAGTTTTCTTTCTTTTTTTTACCAGAGCCTTCGTTATGATTTCTCTAAATTTTTCTTCTCCCATTGGCCACAGTGTATCACTCAGGTTAGGCCAAGTTAAAATCTCAGTGTCTTAAAAGAGCAAAGATTTCTTTCTCCCCCATGATATTTGTCCTGAGGACTCCGCTTAGGGACCCAGCTGACAGAGAGCACCACCCTCTTAAATGATGCTGAGTGCAGGAGAGAGACCTTTGGAGGGTCTCATTCTAGCAATTAAATGCTTCTCTCACAAGCCATTGGTCAGAATAGAATGATTATATGGCTTCATCCAACCACAGGAGGACAAGGGAGTTCATTCTTCTTTGTTTCCAGGAAAGGAGAGTGGGACACTGGGAGAAGCACCAGTGACAACTTTCTCACCATGACCACCTGTCAGTGGTTTCAGCGGAATTGGCAAATGTTCCGTGTAGAATTTCTAGTGTTTGCATTTGTACATTTTTCTTTTAGCATACCATTGGATTGGAATGTCTGTGTCCAGGTCTGCATCAGCTTCCTGTGTGATCTTACAGAGGGAAAAAGTTCTAATCTCTTTTATCTTTTTTTGCATTATCATACTTTATTCCCCCATACAGTCCTGTGAAGTATAGAGACTACTGTTTTCCTCTTTCAATGAGTTGATATTGAGGAGATGAAATCATTTAATCAAAAGTGGCTTAACTAATAAGTAGATTCAGCTCAAATGTCCATCTGTCTCATTCCAAAGTTCAAGCTCTTAATCTTAATTATTTACACCTTAAGGTCTAAATGTCCTCAATTTGAAAATGAAAGGTTTATTAGACTAGCTCATCTACAGGGGCCTTGCTGACTTAAAAATCTTCTCCCCTTCCTGTAACTAGCAGGCCTGGTTGTACGTTGAATGAGCCCTTAGAAAGTTTAGCCTTTCCTGGAAGCTGGGAACCAGGGCCTGCAGCTGAACGATTTAACACGGAAATCTTCATGTGCCACAAAAACGTGACTCATGGTAGCACAAGCTGTGCATCTCTTGCCTGATTTTAAGCAGACCTTGGCAACTTGTTTCTGATCAAAATGTCCGGAGCCAGCATTCTGTAGTTTTGCATTGTTCCCCTGGAGATTTATTTTCTCTCTGTATATGTACACATAATGTGTAGCACCTGCTACTTGTTTGTACACAGATGGAGCAACACTAAAAATTCTCTTCTGTGGCTTGCTTTTTTCCCACCTAAGAATATAGTATTGTGGACATTTTCCCATATTGGTAGGTATAGATAAACTACCATTATTACTATTACTTCTATCTGCTTCCTCTTTTTCCTCCTTCTCCCTTTATTTGTTCCCTTCTTCACTGCATAGTATAAGATTGGACAATTAATTTTGCAAACTCATCCTAGAACAAGTGCTACATACCTCATTACTGAATATCACTATGGTCACCTTCAAAATATTCCCCTTGGGAAGCTATGAACCCACACCATAGTCTACCCTTCAAAGCAGTTTGAGGACTCTTTCTGGAATGGCCATCAGAGCTGTCATCGTATCCTAAATCTTTTTTTTTCAGGGGGGGTGGTTCCCTGGCTGGGAATCAAACCCAGAGCAAGGCATTGAGAGCACCGAAGCCCAGCCACTACACCACCAGAGAACCCCCTGTACCCAAAAACTGACAGTTAGGTTCACAAACTTGCCACCGGGCGCTTATGTTGGCAGCACGGTACAAATAAGTCAGTAAGGTGTTATAACCTTGGCAAGTGTATCAATTTAATCAGAATATTACATATATTTGGCAATATTATGACACCTTACTGAGTTGTTTGCACAGTGCTGCCATCGTAAACGCACAATGGCAGGTTCGCAAACTTAATTGTCAGATTTTGGGTACGACAACAGCTCTGATGGCCATTCCAGAAAAACAGTTCCAAAATTTCTTTGAAGGGTGGACTAGGCACTGGTGTGAGTGCATAGCTTCCCAAGGGGAGTACTTCGAAGGTGATCATGGTGTAATATTCAACATTTAGGTATGTAGCACTTTTTCTAGGATGAATTCACAGAATTAATTGTCCAGACTTGTATTTCTTGGTCTGGATATATCATAATTTATTTAATCAGTCTCCTGTTAAGGACATTGTTTTCTAGTCTATTGTTATAAACAGTACTGCAGTGGATATCTAGCTATAGGCATATATCTGTATACATATAATGTGTGCAAGTACATCTATAGGGTAAATACCTCAGAATGGACTGAAGGGTATATACATTTCATATTATTTATATAAAGTAGAAAAACTTACCCATGCTATTAGAAAGCAGGACAGTGGTTTTCTTTGGCAGTGAATGGAGAAACTAAAAGGGGCTTCCAGAAGGCTGGGGCTGTTCTCTGGCTTGACCTGAGTACTGTTTATGTGGGTGTGTTTAGTGAGTAGAAATTCATTGTTGCACACTTCTCTGTAAACTTACTCATATGTTATACTTACTAGAAGGGGATTTTTTAAACATCTAGTCCAACTCTTTCATTTTACAGATAAGACCCCTACAGTTTAAGGGTTTCCTCTGTCGCCCACCAAGGTTTCCTGAGAGCTTTATTCTGGGAGCCTGAGCCCTGGCCCATCTTGCCCAGATTGGACTAGTGATGGTGTTGGCACTCAGAAAGGCTGTGAATGTATGACAGTGTCTCTCACCTCCAGGCCTTTCAAGAATAATGGTGTGTCTGAGAGTCAGCTGTTGTGTCAAATGGAGTTTCTGGTTGTGTAGCTCATTCCATTGTGTTTGGGAAAATTTCAGCACCAGGCCTTGCACCCAGTCTGTAGACAAGCTTGGGAAGCTTTGCTGCTGAGGAGGATTCCAGTTCTGTTATTCCAACCTCCTTGTTTATGATTTCTTTTGCTCGAGCCTTATTCTCACTGCATCCTAATCTCTGCTTTCTGCTGCTTCTTCCTAATAGTTTTCAGGCCATTCCTTATTTCAGACAATTATATCTTTTTCAGTAAAATTGTTTGCTCAGAATAAAAAGGAAACAGATTTCTGTTTTATCTTTTCTGGCCTGCTTTGGGAGGATGATGGTGAGGTAGATTGCAAGGAATTGTTTGTGTGGTATGTGACTCAATGATTGGAGATTTTCAGCAGCCAGGGTTCCTTTGTTTTGCTGTGGAGATTCTGTCTGGAAACTTTCGCGTCAAACCATAGTTAGATGTTTGGGCACTTCCTCTCATCAGAAATTGTCACCTTTGATTAGAGATTAAGATGTATTCTGAGCACTTGCTGGCACACACACACTTAAACTGACTTTGCTGGTGCTAAATACCGCATCTGTGTGTTATGCTCTGTTTTATCATCAGTTAGAAATAATGGCTAGGTTACAAGAGCCACCCCTCTTAATATAAGACAGCCTCACTAGCATGGTCTGTTCTGTGTCCTGACAATACCAAGAGATTTGTGTAAACTTCACATAAGTCCAAACTGGCCTCCTCTTAAATCTTAAACATCCCCAACACATGGAGGAATGTTAAAGAAAGCTACTGATCTTATTCTAAGGGGGCACTGGTAAATACGGCACTGGGCAGAGACATTCCGGATAGGATATTGAAGAAACCCCAAATTGGTTAAGTTCTTATTTTGAAGTAGACAGGGCCTTCTATAAGTGGACACTCTTACTAGAAAATTCCTGTGTCAGACCTCACTTCAGGCCCCTAGCTCATCCCACTGCTTCCTTTACTTTTGTTTCCCTTCACCCTCTTCCTTCCCTCCTCCACTCCGGTCTCAGCAAATCCATTTGTCATCAGAGACCCAGGTGGAAGGCATGCATTTTCCCTAACTGACCATCTTCCTTGAATTGACCTTGCCTTCCCTCTAGACTTTTGTGCCAGTTATTGACTATATCAGCTTAGCAGTCACCCTTTCCTACCTTGTGGCTTATCTTTTGTCATGTTTTAAGTATGATTTCACTTTTCACATCTGTACCTTGTCTTCCTAAGTTATCACCTCCTCAGAGGACACAACTGTGCTATTAAATTTTGTATCCCCCCTATACATGGGATATAGTATAAAGTCACCCAGGTATATACTTTCAGTAATGATTTATTGCTGTTAACACTCTTGCCCAAATGCTACCATATATCCTACCACATTATCAGAGATGAAATTTTAATTTCTCATTTATTTTGTGAACTTGAGCAGGTGACTCTTCCTTATACTGTAAGTCAACCTCCATTGAAAAACTGTAGGACAAAGCTTTCAAGTTCCAACTGACTCAGCTGGCCCTCTGAATTTGGGATCATACAATGGACTCTCAGTTAACTGGCACTGATGGGGATTGGTAAATGCCAATAATTTTTTTATTTTTTTTTTTTTTTTTTTGCTTTTTGGTATGTGGATAGCTCCCTGGCTGGGAATCGAACCCAGGCCGCAGTGCTGACAGCGCCAGCGCCGAAGCCTTAAGCCACTACACCACCAGGGAACTCCAATGCCAATAAATTTAAGTAGACTCTCTGTTAACTGGAACTCAAGCAACTGGAAATTAGCTGGTCTGCTGTATTTGCTTGACAGGGCAGTTTCATTTCAGCAGAGGTGTTGACATGGCTTAGTGGAGCTTAGTGGAAGAAGATTGTACCTGGCTTTTAAAGTCAATGTGTGAAATTTTTGAGAACAAAGAATAGACACAAGTCAACATGGACCTAGGGTGAGACTAAAAGTCTCAAAAACATTTCAAAATGAACAGACCTGGTCAGTCTTTGGTAATCTCTGCAAATATGAAGCATGGCTCTAAAGTGATTTATTTCTCCATCATATTTTTATTCAGGTATCATAATGCCACCTTTTGATATCCTTCTACTATATTTTGTGACAGTTGCTTTATCAACTATTAAATCCTAAACATTGGGTCTTTTATTGTTTTACTTTCTTGTTTTTAATACCAAAATTGTTTTTCTTAAATTCTTATTTTGTAACGTGTTCTAGTAACTGGTAGAATTAATCTTTTTCAACTCTACTTCCCATTTTCCTGAATTGCTCTCTTTATCAGAATATCCTATAGCCTCACAATGCTTAGTTTATACTGTCCTAAAAGAATAATTAAAGACATGTTATATACTAGTCCCCTTAGGTGCCTCTGGAGGTTTCATAGATATTTGCCCTTGAAAGGCACTCAGCCTAGTGAAAATTATAGTCAAGGCCAAGTCAGTAAAGGGAATTGTTGGCTAGAAACTTTCCTCTTTCTACAGTGCCAGGGGGCAGCTTCATTTTTATACCAAGCAGCCCCCAAGGTCCACTAGGTGATCTGCCAACCTGCCCCTTTTCTATTGGATCTTTTAAAATAGTTTTACTGTCTTTTTCTTTTTTGAAAAATGTGTGATTTAAAAAAAATTACTTTGTTTAGTGCATTTTAATCATTCCATTGAGATTTTTATCTGGTTTTGTTTAAAATATTCTTGGACATCTTTGTAATGTATCGACATTGAACATTTCAGTCCAAGATCACGATTTCTCTGCATTTTCTTCCCTCATTGCAGTTGTTTGTCTTTGTCAGTCTATAAATATTCTCGGGCTCTATCAGGAGTACAAGGCAGTTTTCAATGCTGAGGAGATCCTGAGGAAACCTAAGTCCAGGTTTCATTGGAGAGATGGCCATATGGAAGAGAAAATGAATAGTGACTAGTTCACAGCAGTGAGTTTTTCTTTTTTCTTTTTGGTATGTGTGTAGCTCCCTGACTGGGAAGCGAACCCAGGCCGCAGCACTGACAGCGCCAGCGGTGAAGCCTTAAGCCACTACACCATCAGGGAACTCCCAGCAGTGAGTTTTTCCCAGTGTCCACAAGGCCAAAGTGTTAGGTGGAAGTCAGGGAAGGAAGGAAATTCCTTGAGCTGGCTTGGTATGCCTGGACTGGAGGCTGAAAGATAAGTTGTATTCTTTAACAAAGAGAATATGGAATAATCTTCTAGGTAGGGTAAGTAAGTGGACTGAATGAGAGGTGTGGAGGTGAGAGGCACTGCGAACCACATGGCTGTATTGCTTTAGAATCCTTTGAATTCCAGGCCCTAGCATTTGGACTTGACCAGGAGTTTTCAGACTCTGTCTCTTAGATCCCTAAGATTCTAAGGAATTGTTTCTGCATGGGGACAGGGAAAGCAGGCCACCAAGTCTCCTTGACTCTTAAGGTTCAGTTTAAGATTTCATTTGGAAAAAAGATTTTGTCACTCCTGACAACTTGTCAACCCTTGCTATCATCAGGTAGGGTTGAAGGTTTTCATCTGAGATATTTGCTGAAGTATGTCAGCATGAAGCTCTCTGGGGCTTTGTACCTCTTTCTACATCAGTCCACCTAGTCATTCAGTCTGTTGTCCTGTTGTTTCTTACCGCCTAAGTGGATCTTGAATCTGGCACCTCCGCTGCATTTAGTCTCACTCTCTTCCTGGTTTGTGTGGTTCTTGGTGATTGGTCTTTCTGCTTCTGGTCTCATGTCCTTTCTGTCCCTCATCTACCCTGCTTCAGATATTTTTCTAAAATAAATGCGATCATGTCCCTTCCCCTGTGTAAAATACTTTAGCAGCTCTTCATCACCTCCGGTATAAAGTTCAGTGCTGTTGCCAACCCATCGCTCATGTTGATAAGCTTCAGCCACACAGAACTACATACAGCTCCTTGAGCTTTTATGATATTTCTCACTCACAGTGCTTTTACTTGCAGTTGCATTTCAGGAGTGTTTCTCTGACCTACCCTCCAAGCCAGGCCCCTCCTCTATACTCTGTAGTGCTCTGTGCAGTCCTCTGTAAACGCTTACCACACTGGATTCTGATTGTCTTTCTTCCTCAATAGAGCCTAAGTTCCTTGAGGGAAGGGACCGGGTTTTCATCATTGTATCCTCTAAAACCAAGGACACAGAGCTCTGTGAATGACTGAATGGCATAGAGGCATTCAATAGCCCTCTTCCCTCAAAAGTTCCATTCAAAAGTTGAAATATGGAATTGCATAATACAGAAAAGGAGAAGTAAAAAGATGTACATAATACTAAGGTCTTGAGTAAGGTTACAACATCTGAGTGGGAACAAATTTCTCTGTGTTCTTAGTGTGAGAGGGATAGAGGGTATCTTGCCAACAGTAGTCCAGGGAATGTGTGTGAAACTTTTGGGGTGGGTATTTAAATAAAGGATTTGGAAAGAAAGGAGCTGCAAGTTAGCAGAGCAGGGAAGAGCACCAGTGAGTCAGGCTGGTGCTGAGGGGAGATTTAGCATCCTGAGGGTGGGACTGACCATGAAGATTCAGATGCATCTTTCCCAAGTTTGGGGCAATATTGTAAATCACTTTAGAATTTAGGATTCAAAATAATATAGAGAAGCATTATTCATAATAGGCAAGGAGTGGTAACAACTCAAGTGTCCAACTGATGTCTGCATGCAGTGCTATATTATTCAACTGTAAAAGGGAACAAAGGACCCATACAATTGGCCATCCATATCTGTGGGTTGCACATCCTCAGATTCAATCAACCTCAGATGCAGAAAATGTTACATTGTTGCTGATGAGTACTGTGTAATTAGGCCCATGACGGTTGTGACCGTACTGTCCATGTACAGACTTTTTGCTTGTCATTATTTCCTAAATGATGCAGTATAACAACTATTTACATAGCATTTACTATATGAGGTATTATAAGTCATCTAGAGGTTATTTAAAATATGTGGGAGGATGTGTGTTGGTTATATGAAACTACTGTGCCATTTTATATAAGGGCCTTGAGCATCTGTCCACAGGGGATTCCTAGTACCATTGATTCCAAGGGACACTTGTACATGCTACAACATGGATGATTCTTGAAAACATTGTGCTAAGTGAAAGACATCAGCCACAAAAGATTACATATTGTAGGATTCCATTTATATGAAATGTCCAGAATACACAAATTACTATAAAGACAAAAAGTAAATTTTTAGTGGTTGCCAGAAAAGGGAAGAATTTGAAGTGTTTGCTGATGGGTATGGAGTTTCTTTTTGGAATGATGAAACTGTTCTGAAATGGATTGTGCTGATGTATAGAACTCTAAATGTACTTTAAAAACTACTGAATTATATGCTTTCTTTGGATGAGTTGTATGATATTTTAATAAAGCTATTAGATAGTGATGATGATGATGATGATGATGATGATAATGATGATTGGAGGATGAATAGGTGTTTTTCTCCAGGTTTGATACTTAAAATTTTTCAGTTCACAGCAGCCTGTATTAATTTAGGAGTGGATTCTTAGAGAAAAGACCTTCTCTGACAAAGATTCCTCATTGCCTGGTGATTTCTTTTCTCTTCAATGCTTGAGGCATTGAAGTGTTGTTCACCCATAGGAGCAAGCAGTGGCTGGGTGGAGACAGCACAAAGGAGTCTCAGTGACTCTGAGTGAACATTTACATCCAGGCTAATCTGAGTAGCAATGGGCAGAGCATTAGAGAATGCTGTCTTCTTTCAAGGGCCTGAATAACTGCTGAATGAATTGTTGTCTGTGGGGTGTCATTGGCCTCAAAGAAGCAATAAATATTCTCTCCTAGTGCTCTAGAAGCAATCTGCTCACACCATTCTTAGATCTCTCTGCTACAAGTGTTCCTGAGTTAGATTATCTCCATCTCCATTTCTCTGTGCGCTCCATTTTTAGAATCCTTCCCTGAGTACTCTCCCTCCCACCTGCCCAAGACAAGGTAAGGTGTCACTACTGGAAGAACCAGTAGTTTCTATACTGCTGGTAAAACACCCTCTTGTAGTGTCACCATTATGCATTGTCTTTGTCACTTTGCTTCTCTGTTTCCTGCAGTACTGCTTGCTACACTGTAAGGAACTCAGGGCAGGGACTGCCTCTTTGTCATCACCTGGCACAGCACCTAACACATAGTAGGCGCTCGGGTGTGATTGAAGGTGTGATTTATTCTTTCTCTGTAGTATAGATTAGGGCAGATAAGAAAGTAAAGTCACTAGATACAAGATGATTCTTGAGGATTGATCACTTAGAGATCTCTTGTTGGCCTAGAGTCTGTTTCCAGGCTGACCTTTCTTTTTCCTTCCCCAGGCTCTTCTACTGCACACGAGTTTTGTTTCACCTTTGAAAGTTGTTTCACCTTCGTGTCACTGCCACGAGGGCTGTCTTTGGACTTTGTTTAAATAGTTGTTTGAGGGACCTGGTACTGTTTGAGCAGGTGACTTAGGGAAAAGCAGATGCTGGAAATCATTTTTTAGGAATCCCTCTGACTTGAAGGACTGTTCAAGCGGGTGTTATTTTTACTTTGGAATGCTTAACCTCGGGTCTGTGGTTGGGCTGCAGAGGTCTGTGAAGCCCTGAAAATCAGTGCAGAGATTTTGTGTGTATGGTATGCTTGTATGCACTATTGATGGAGCACAAGCTACAGCCTTCGTTAGGTTAGCGAAGTGAGGGGAGTCTCCTCCCAGAAGGTTTTAAAGACTACTACTGTGCAGCCCAGTTTTTGTGACATCCTGCAACATGATCCAGAGCCAGTAAGGATGACAGCACACCCTTGTCCTCAAAGAGTTTATGATTCAATAAAGGTAAAAGGATTTGTCCCTATAAACCACTTTGAGATTACAAAAGGAAGATGGTGAGGGCTGGGAGGTAGAGTTGTCAACTTAAAAGATGAGTAAGATTGAAGTCATTGAGCCAAGATCAAGTCGTTTGCTCTTCCCATCTCTCCAAGAAAGGAGACCTCAGAGCTTCCTGGTGATTCCTTGCTCCCAGTGGCTCAAAGTAGTTATCATCCACATGCAACTTTCCTGTGTGCCCATCCCCTCCCCTTGGATCCTTTCAAGATGCAGAGTCACTGATCACATATACTCATGATAAACAGCAGTAATAACAGTTAATAAACCTGTTTTAATGTGGTAATGTTAGCTCCTGGCTTTATTTCTGGTATCTCACTTCCATATTATAGACTAAAAAGAGGCAACCATCAGGTTTGCTGGAGAGATGGCTGAGCATAAGGCTGTGTCCCTTGTGTTTCCACAGTGATCACTAGCAACACACACCCAATGTCAGGGAGTGCTTTGATGGGTGATGCACAATTCTTCAGAAAAACACCAACACTGTCTTTCCTGGAACGGCCCTCCAAAATGCCACCACACTAGAAAATTAGCTGCTAAGTGTTTGGAATTAGTAATAGGCATACACGAGGTTGGACAATTTCACAAATTCATCTTACAAGAAAAAGTGCTACATACCTCATTGCTGAATATCACCTTCGGAGTACTCCCCTTGGGAAGTTTTGCACCCACACCAGTGCCTAGTGCAACCTTCAAAGCAATTTTAGAACTCTTGTTCTAGAATGGCCATCAGGGCTATCATTGTACCCAAAATCTGACAGTTAAGTTCATGAACTTGTCACCGTGCACTTACCTTGGCAGCACTATATAAACAACTCGGTAAGGTGTCATAACCAAATAGTTTGTACAATGCTGCCAGTGTAAGCCCACAGTGGCAAGTTTGGGTTCAGCAACAGCTCTCATGGTCAATCCAGAGAAAAAGAGTTCCAGAATTGCTTTGAAGGGTGCACTAGACCCTGACAGGGTGCATAACTTCCCAAGGGGAGTACTTCAAAGGTGACCATAGGGATATTAAAAAATGAGGTATGTACCACTTTTTCTATGATGAGTTTGCGAAATTGTCTCTTGTATTTTCAGCTTTATAACTAAGAGCAAATTATGAATTTGCCCTGATTGAAGACAGCAGGATTAAAGGCCAAACTATTACTTGAGCTGATTTCCTACAGCTGTTGGTGAACTCCCATGTTGCTTAATCTCATCAGGAAATGCTCTTTCTTTAGCCCTGGCATGCAGCACAGAGACTTTCAGAGAGGTGCCAGAGTAGTGTCTGTGGGCAGCACAGCAGGTGTGACCCTGAGCAAGTTCCTTCACTTCTCTGACTCTCAATTTCCTTGACTGTAAATGAAATGAAAATAGTGTCCTTGCAGGGTAGTGGTACATATTAAGGGAGGTAGCGTGTACCAAGTGCCACTTGAGAGCTCACATTGCCAGGGCCAGTGCTGAGTGTTTCTTTGAGTCTTTTTTCATCCTCATAGCTCCTCTGAGATTGGTGTAATTCCCAAATTTCTGATGAGGAAAATGGGGTTCAGAAAGAAGAAGTAGGGGGTTCCTGGTGATGTAGTGACTAGGCTTTGGCGCTCTCAGTGCCACGGCCTGAGTCCGATTTCCAGCCAGGGAACTACCCCCACCGTCCCCCCCCCCCCCCCCCAAAAAAAAAAAGAAAGAAAGAAGATAGGAGCTGGAATTATAATCTAGAGCTGGTACCCTTTTGGCCATATTGCTTCTCTTCACTGGAATAATGAAGCCAGGCCAGTTAATGGACTCTACCCACCACCACCCACCCACCCCCACCCCCACCTTCCTTATTCCTCTCTAACTGCATGGGAGGGGGTTTTCTTCCTGACCCCAAATATGTGGAATCTTTTCCAACACTGGTTCTAATCTGACACCAACTATGTGTCCTACGACTCATTCTGGCATTTCCCAGAGTTAGCATCAAACTCTACAGGTTTAAAGGCACAGCCCCACAAGACTGCCCCCACTTCAAACACCAGTTGCAAATATGGGGTCCCCAGTTTACCCACACTTCTGTCTGACTTGGCCACAAAGTTGGGTTCTCACATTTTCCCTCATGTTTCAGTAATTTGCTAGAACAACTCATAGAACTCAGGAAAATGCTATACTTATTCTTACAGTTTATTTATAAAGGTTACAACTCCAGAACAACTAAATGAAAGATGCATAAGACAGGGTAAGGGGCACAGAGCTTCCATGCCATCATTGGGTGTGTCATTTTCCCAGCACCTTGATGTGTTCACTCCCTGTAAGCTCTCCAAACCCTGTTGTTTAGGGTGTCTATAGAAGCACCCTTACATAGGCATAGTTGATTACATCATTGACCATTGGTGATTGGACTTAACCTCCAGCCCCTCTTTTCTCCCTGGAAGTTTTGTGCAGCTGAAAGCTCTAACCCAGTGGTATCCAACCTTTTGGCTTCCCTGGGCCACAATGGAAGAAGAAGAGCTATCACGGGCCACACATAAAATACATTAACACTAACAATAGCTGATGAGATTTTTTTTAAAAAGTTCCATGCATAATTTTCATAATGTTTTAAGAAAGTTTACAAATTTGTGTTGGGCCTCATTCAAAGCCGTCCTGGGCCACATACAGCCTGTTGGCCATGAGTTGCACAAGCTTCCTCTAACCCTTTAATCAACACTTTGTCTTTCTGGTGACCAACCCCCATCCTAAAGCTCTCTAGGGGTAGTCACCTCGTTAACATAAACTCAGGTATGGATAAAAGGGGCTTTTATGAATAACAGAAGGTGCTCCTGTCATTCAAGAAATTCCAAGGTTTTTAGGAGCTCTGCCAGGAACTGGGGACAAAGACCAAATATATATTTCCTATTACCACACTGCCCCTTCCCTCTGCACAGGGTTCCTAAGTTTAAGACGTTGCTGGTCGGCTCTTCTGCCCCTCAAGAGGACACCTGGGGCTTAGGGAGCCAAGTCCTCTGAGGCTGGGAGGGAGCAGTGGGAAGAGCCCAGCCCTGGACCAGCATGCCTCTCACCAGTGAGGTGAGAGCCCTGTGCTTCCCAGAGCACCTAATACTCTTTATTAGCTGATCTCCTATAATTTGGAGCATGGTATTAATCTCAAAGTAGCACTAATCCCTTTTATAACAGGAAACAAATCATGGAGTCCTTTGGGCAGAGGCCACTCACCGCAGCCCGTCAGAATGGAAAGGGCTGCATTCCAGCCCTTCTGAAAAGCTGTGAGCTTTATAGCATTCCACTAAACTAAATTCAGTTTACCATCCAATGACAGATGTAAACTACAAGTACATTATAAAAGGTTACTAACTAAAAAAAAGTTTACCAAGTTTCTTTCCTCTTGGAGAGCAGCTACCCTAAAAAGACTCCGTATTTCCAACCGCAATCATCGTAGCCACTTTCTAGAGCTGTTGTGGAGGAGATTGGCAGGACTGAAGCTGTTAAATCAGCAGCCCTTTCCCCACAGCCAGCCTAGATCTCTGTAATTCTGTCTTTCAGAGAAGGCAGCTAATTTCAGGATAGATACTCCCCCATCTATCACTGTAACAATTTAATAGGTGCAGTTACGGCTAGAATACACCAACAGGCTCTATGGGAGTAATTGCCATATTTATACTGCTTTGAATTGATGACAAAGTGCTAAAATATGAGGTGTGTGGTTTTATATGCTGTGATTTTTATGGGAGTTCTGTTATTTAATCTCTCCTTCTCCTGTAATTCTAGGTTTGTTAGCAAGTTGCTTTCCCATTATCCATATAGTTTTAAAACAAAGCTTTACTTTTTTTGCCTACCTCCCACATACCCATTTCTCACCACCTTCCTGTTCTCTGCTTGCTTTTAAATTAAAACACAAGTCGCTTCCCTTCCCAAAATGCCCCCTGCATAACAGCAGGCAGGTAGCTCCACTTTTGCCTCTTCCTTATAAATAAGCCAAGTTCTTGGAGCTTGTGACTAGGCGCTGCTAGCGGACTTCCTCAGGACCCAGTGCCCTGATCAGGACAGTATGGCTTGGCAAGCTGCCTGGAGAGCCCAGCAGCCAAAGAGAAGGAGAGCTTGTTCCACAGAGTAATCTTGCCCTTCTAGCCAGGACAGAAATAGTCTGGGTGGGAGCCCAAATCCCCGAGACAATTCCGACAAGGTGCCTGGCCTGGCTCTCCCACTTACACTTTCCCTCTCTGCTGTGGTGAGTTTAGTTAGACAGGCTGCTCAGCACTTTGCTAGCTAAGAGCAGAGGAGACTCTGCCTGTCCCACAGGCAGGATGGCAGATGGTTGGTTTCTCAACTGTGGGCTCACCCCTGGGCCTTCATGGAGGTGATCTGCCTATGCCATTGAACTATTACATGAGGGAGAGCACCTGTGGCCTATTCTCCTTCCTCCTGTGTGTATAGGCAGGGGAGGGGTTCTGTGCAGCTTCTGGGAAAGGATGCAGCCCTTTTGTGGGGGATCTCAGGCAAAGGCAAACCTTGGCTCTGCCCTGTAAAGGTGAACAGCCCAGATTGGGAGAGCACACATAGAAAAGCAACTGATTGGCCCTGGTGAGATAGTGAATTATAATACAAAGTCCCTGTGACTTCACTAGAGAGTAGTGGGGGCAGGGAAAACAGACCCTCAGTCAAGTTTCTAAAGGAAGGTGGCAGTTGGGTACAGTTGTTGACGAAACACTCCCTGTGCTGGGCAAGCTTGAGGTTCTCTCTCTCCCACATGCGGTGGGCCAGAATGCCTATCATTGTGCCTTGAGCCACTGGGCCGGTTGAGGACAGGTGCATTCAGTCTACTTTCTCCCTCTCTTCAACCAGAGAAACTGCACTTTTATTTTAGGTGTATATTCCTCCTTCCCTCCTTTGCATGGATAGTCACTTTGCATGGAGTGGCTCTTCCAGTTACAAGTTACTATGCCAAGTTCAGGGACATAGAAGGGTCATCAGAAAACACTGCCTGCTCTCATGGCTCCCTGGGGAGCCAACATTCAGTAGATAATCACACAGCTATATGGTGACTTGCCCAGTGTTGTACAAGACAAGTATGGAGTATCGTGATTAAACACAGCTCTGGAGTCAGGTTGTCTGGGTTTGGATACGAGCCCTACCATTGCTTGCTGTGTGGCTCCATTTCTTCCATTATAAAATAGGAATAATATGATGCTGATACATCGCACATTGGGTTTTTAAGAGGGTTTGCGAAGATACTGCAGGGAGAACGCCTATTACTGTGCCTGGACCAGACTATAAACACTACATAAATGTAAGCAGTTAATTATTATTATAATAGACGTTTACCCAACCAGTGTTTACCCAACCAAAAACTTGAGGTAAAGGTAGAAGAAACAACCTGTAGGAAGGCCCAGAGGCAGGAAAGGGTCAGTGCTTTGAGGCCCTGAATGGCTGCATGATTGGAGTGCAGTGGGTCGGGGAGAGGCCAGTAGGTGGGGTGGTGATACAGGCCACCCAGGACATCTGAGATGCAGAGTGGAGGGATTGCAGGCCTGTGGAGACCATAATCAGCATTACTGCCAGAGGATTATAAGCTTCTAACCTATGAAAAATGATCTTTCCTTTTTGGGGGGGGGAGGGGGGTAGTTCCCTGGCTGGGAATCGAACCCAGGCCGTGGCGTTGAGCACACTGAAGCCTAGCCACTATACCACCAGGGAACCCCTAAAATGATATTTCTTGATCAGGAAAGAAAGGCCAGGAAAGGAAGGACACTGGTGATATCTTCCTAACTTTCATGGTTCATTGGGTATCAGAAACTGAAAGAAGTTAATGTTAACCTCTGCTGTCATTAATGTTTGCAAAAAATCTGCCTGTGACCTCAAGGAGCTTTTCTACCAGGGGCCTGCTATGGAAGGGAGATGGTATGGAATGCATGAAGATGATGGTGGTGACATATTGTACCTGTGTTCTAGTTGGGGCTGTTTCTTTGTTGGTAGCTCCTTGTTTAACCAGTGAGAGCCCTCACTGTGGTAGCACCAGTTGGCTTCAGAATCACACTGTCATCCCTGGGTTTGTGCTGGCAAAGTCACCCCCAGATCCCAAAGGATATTTGCACTTTTAGCAGGATGGCCTCCAGCTGCTCCTGGCTTTGAACATTTGTGGGTGCTATAGCATGCAGTTTGCTCATCTCAATTATGGGTCATACTCCTCTCCCCTTTATCCCGAGTTGCCCAGAACGGGCAGTGTCAGCTCTAGACTGGCATAAAGTTCACTTTGTCAAAGTGGTTTCTTAAACACATCTATTAAGGTATGCATTTTCTTGAAAGGGGGGTGGGGGTGGCGAACGACCCTCCTTTGGCTCACCGGGGTCCAGAAGCCCTCTTTCATTGCTAATGGCAGTAAATACATGGATATAAAGGATCAGCCAGATGCTAGAGCCATATGATGCCCCAGACCTGGTGTGATATTTTCATCTCTTCACCTCCAGATCTCTCCCTTCCTCCTCAGCCTTGAGATTTATGGCATAGTTCTGTATACATACAATGGCATTGGAAATTTAGAAAGCCACAGTGCCTAGTTGTGAGGCTAACACCCGGTCAGGCAGTTACAATAGAGTGTTAGTGGCATTCTGTCATGGAGGAAAAGGAGGTCTGGCATTGCCAGAAACAGAACTTGATTGACGAGGGAGTTACTAAGGGAAGACAGCTAACAAAGGGGCACTGGAGGGGCCAAAGTGACCCCAGTGTTCAAGTAACAGAAGAGCCAGAAAATATTCCAGGCACATCCAAAACAGGAAGGCAACAGGGAAATCTACAGGGGACTCTGTAATGTTATCAATAGTAGAACTTCATCGTAGAAATAAAGCCAGGACACTTTCCATTGGCTGCTTTCTGTATGGAGAGGGGGCTGCAGTTTTTTCTCTGGCTCTTCCTACTCAGTCCTCCAATTGACAGAACAGTGAGTGGGGTGTGAATGAAGAGATGAATGCATATGACTAAACAAGGGAGGGATGGAAAATCCTGAACCCAGAATGAATCTAGCATTGATGGAATGTACCCTACATACAATATTTAAGGGAGAAGGGAACAGAAGTTAATAGCATAACATTTAAATGCACAATCATTGAGACAGTGACTTGAGTAAGCCAGTTCACACCCTGCCCCCACCACTTACCTAGCTCCGTGGCCTTGGGCAAATTGCTTAGGCTCTCTGAGCCTCCATTTGCTGTCTGTAAAAGGGAATAAAAATAATATCTACCTCAAGGAATTATTGGGTAGATTCACTATGAAAATTCTAGTGAAGAGCTTATAAAAGCACCTGGTACATAGTAAGCTCTCAGCAAAACTAACTATCATTATTTCATTATCATGATTATTCCCATGTGTAATCTATTCACAACATCTTGACAGTCATTAATAAACAACACTGTGTTTAGTGAGGACCCCAGGGCTCCAAGAGGTGGAGTGATTTGTCCCTGGCCAGCTATGAGACAGAGTCAGGATCAGAATTGAGGTCACTTTGGTGTCAAAACCCATGCTTGTTTTTAAATATTTTTCTGCAGACTGACTTGTTTTGACTGGGACCTCAGGCAGGCACTGCTGTTGAGGCTTGTTAAGAGTATAGAGAAAAGAAAAAGAAATGGCACAAGTTATGCTGTAGGTTTTGCCTGGGTTATCTCATTTATTCCTATCAGCAGTCTGAGAAGGTAGGTGTTGATATGACTACTCATCTAGATGAGTAGAACTTAGGGACAGGATTCAAACTCATGTCTCCCTGAGAACAAATCCACTTGCCAGCTTGCTTTCCACTTAGGTCATTAATGTAACAGCTATTCCCTTAGCCCTGTACTAAGATCTCCTAAATGAGCACCCCCAGGCTGTGAGTGGCAACTGCTCTCTGTTGTCAGAGAGGGAAATGGAGGCAAAGACAGTCCTAGGGTCTTACAGCCCACTAAGTAGCTTCTGCTTTTGACGTAAATGCTCTACTGCCCCTTTGCCCTTTCATATGCCCTTAAAGTAGGGGTGCTGCAGTGTTGTCCTCAAAAGGAGATACTGTAGATGTACTGGCATCTACATTTGACCCAAAATGGTCAGTCCTCCTCAAGACAATTTGAATTTTATGCTTGAGGGAGCTTCCTTTTCTCCCTGAATTCTCACCACCCCTCTGGTCTTCAAACTTAGCCTACCTGAGACCTCTTGCACCATGAAAGAAAGAATGGTCTATTAGATGCTTCAGCCTCCAGAAAAGTTGACAAAAGTTGTTTAGCACTTAATACCTTATCTGGTATAGGGCACTTTAAAGCACTGACAGCACCAATTAAAGGACTATAAAGTGCTGAATCTTATATCCAAATATAGAAAGTAAAAAAATAAACAGGTCAGAGTTTGTCTTGAAGGAAGTACTATGTTGCTAGAAAAGAGATTTAGAAAGAACAAAGTCCTGGTGTGACCTAGCAGAGAGACAAAGTCTGGTCCCTCTTTGACCGCAGAAAGACTTCTGGCCAAGAACACCGGTGCTGAGATGCAGTGCTTAGGATCCAGGAATAAGAACTTGTTGGACATTTCAGAAAACCTGATACATACCAGGGCAAGAGGTGATTTCTCTCCTTTGGTTTCCCAACTCCTGTGGGTCACCCATCCGTTTTCCTAATGCCCCTACTCTGCCAGGTGCCACTGGCATCTCTCAGGAGCCAGGGTGAGCAGTGACTGCACTGACAAGAAAGTCAGGAGTGAAATATGCCCATTCTTAGCCCATGAGGAATGCCTCATGGCTGGCATTGGCCCATGTAGGCTTCTTATGTCACCAAAATAGTTTTGAGGAAGACCACACCTGAAAGGCTCTGGAAAGGGACTTACCTGCCATGTGGGTCATCAGTAAATATTTATTGGAAGAAGGGATAAGACCTCTTTGTTTTTCTCTTTACTGTTTTTAAAACATTTTTATAAAAGTCATACTGGCCAAAGTTAGAAGTTTCAATAATTCATTAAGGGCTTGCTTACATAAAAGAGTAGCTGTGTTAATAACACTTTTTGGAAATGCTTTGTTCTGAAAGTATTCGATATCTATTTTCCCTTGCGTATTGCTCCCCTCTCCCCCCAATTTTATTGAGTAGTAGAATTTGTGAGTCAGAGAGACCTTAGAGGCCTGAGCCATCTTCTAGAGTGACAGATGTCAAAATATGGTTCCCTGACCCACAGCATCACCTGGAATGTGTTGAAACTGCAGTGTTGGGCTCTACTCCAGACAGACTCAGAAACTTTACAGCTGGAGCCCTGGAGCATGTATTATAACAAGGCTTCCAGGTAATTCAGACACATGTACAATTTTGAAAACCAGAAGTAAACATAGAAGTAAAAAAACACAGGCTCTAGGATCAGTTGGGGTTTAAATCACAACCCACTTGCTTTCTGACCTTGTGCGTGTTACTTGACCCCTTAGCCTCTGCATTCCCATCTCTAAAATGGGATTTGTAATAACCTTTCGGAAGGGACTGTTGGGAGAGCCAATGTAGAGTGTGTGATAAGTAAGCACTTAGCATTATGTGCCTCACACATAGTAAGCATTCCAGTGGTTTATTTTGATGTTATTTGCTATCTTTTTAGACCAGGTATTATCTTTTTTTTTTAAGTTAATAAATTTTTATTTAAGGAATTCCCCCATGTTGTGATTCCTTCCACTGCTTTGAGTCTTAAGCCCTTTTAAAAATAACTTTTGCTCAACCCAGTTGTCATGTCAGTCAGTCCACAATTATTTCACTTGGGCTTCTTTGATCTGCACTTGACAATAGAGGTACTTCAGTAATTCCCAGCCTATAATCTTTGGGATCCAGTTTCTTCAAGCAGTTTACTTTAGGGCCAGTTTGGGTCAGAGCTGGATCTACCTGGCTCTCAATTTCATTCACCCTAGAAATAGAGAAGCGTTAGTTCCTACTAAAGATGATGTTAAACTGAACAGTATGAGAAACTATAGGAATAATGTATCATTAAAAATACTGGGGTTAACATGCACAAAGACACGAAAACCAACGATGCCAGGTACTGAATTTACATTACACAGCCCTTTCAACACCCAGCAGGAATAAACTGAATTCAGATACCATGCAGTGCAACAGGTAATTTATCTCTTTAAACAGCATCCCAGACAGATGGCTATTCCATGAGGAGGTTGTTCAAAAGCTGTGGCCCATTCCAGTGAATGACAGCTGTAGTTATACACAGTTATTTTATATATTGAGAGAATATTTGCCTTCCTGTGATTTCCATTGTTAGTTGGAACTCTCTGTTCTCTTGAGTCATTAGAACAAAACTGTTCTACATGGCATTTGTTCAGATATTGTGACCTTGGCCATTCTGAACTTTCTCTTGTTCTATTCCCACAGATTAACTTGAACATAAAACATAGTAGATATTTGAAACCTGTAGGGTTTTTTCTTTAAAAAGAGAGAAAAGAGCCTGTCACTGAGACTCTGCATGTTAGTGGGTCTTTGGAGATTTCTGGAGTGAAGAGATGCCTCAGAGTTTAAAGTTGAAGCTTTTTCCCAGGTGGGTTCATGGGCATGGAATAGACATTGTGGTTGGGGGTACTGTTGGCAGGGACTTTGTTCTCTGCTGGCAGGCATGAACCAGTCACCCCTGCAGTGTTTCTGTGTAGGTCAGTGGGTCCCAGGATGTACACTCCTTGGAATCTAGTGTCTCTACCTGCAGGACTCCTGCCCTTGTTCTGCACTGCTCTTGAGTTTCTTGGCAGGCTCCCCATGCTGTCAGGCATCCTAGTTCTCCCCTATATCCTCACCTGTGTCCTCACCCATGTCACTAGCCCTCTATTTCACTAACAGCCTTCATGGAGTTTACAGTCTACTCTAAGGTTTTTGTTTTTATTTAATTGATGTCTAATTAGTAGTTGTGAAAAACTGTCCTGGCCAAGCAAATAATACCTTTCCTAAATTATGCTGTGGTGTTGTGTAGGGCAATAGCAGAACTGCTGTTTTAAAATGGAGTTTTATAAACTAAACAAGCGTCCAGATTATAGGAAACACTAACTTGACGATTAAGTGATGCTGTGGAGCTGGCCTTGCACTTTCAGATGCTTCCCTTTTTGTGATCATGAATCTGGTAGAGTTTAGCAGGCCCACACCCGTGATGATTTCCAGATAGCTGATTTGCACTTTGTTTCCTGCTCTGTGACACTGGAAAGGTGGTCATTTGGAGACAATGCAGAGGACCCTTCTGTCCCAGCTGAAGGTCAAGGTTGCCAGGGGTGATGGAGTGGCCTGAGGCTATGAGAATCTTTTGCAGCTGTGAATTCCCAGGGCTTGGGAACTGGGCATAGCGCTACTTTGTCAAGGACTCCGCAAGCTTCTGCCATCTGTACCACTGCTTTGTTCGTATTAGAGAAGGCTGACAGGTAAATGGAAGAGTACCTAGAAAATAGTTCTTTTTTCAGCCTAGAGGGTAAAGTCTTGAGCCTGCTGACACATACACAGGGCTTGCCCAGATGTAGATGGTTTCTTGTGTAAGGATGCAATGTTCCCTGAGATGTGAAATAGGTAGAAAGTTTAAATATATCTGGTAACAGTTTAGAAAAGTCACTGAGAAAAGAGACCATTGTGAAATTACTAACTAGGCATGGTGAACAGGGTCGATCCCTGACCTCTGACCTTTGGGGTTTATAGCAATAGGGGGTGTACCATCTCAAAAGCTACCCAGAATGCTACATTCAAGTGTGGGGGGAAAAAACTGTGGTCTGGACCCAGCCTGATGGATAAATGTCAAGCATCTTCTAGAATGATGTGGAGGCAGAAGGGTGGGAAAGGCTCTGGTCTTAGACCACTCTGCCCCTTACCTGCTGTACCATTTGAGCCAAAGACGTCACCTTTCTCAACCTCACTTTTCTCATCTGCATTCTCTCCATCCAGTAGGTCCTACCATAGGGAGCCCCTCAGCATCATCATTCTTTAATAAATGAGTGAGTGGTGAATAGTTGCAGAAAAGCACCTTGCTCGGAAGAGCACCTTGCTCGGTGCGCAACATAGTGACCGCTCTGGAAGTGTTAACTCCAAAAAGGAGGACACAGTAGAAAAGACCACCAGTGAACAAGGCTGCACTGGGGCCTCAGGTTTAGAAAGAATCAGCATTTCTATGGCTGAATACATAATGGCAGCTCCTTTGCAGCTAGATGTTTCATGACAGGGTATCCTTGGGGCCAGTCCATTAACTTCCTTTTCTCTGGGGTGAAAGGCCTGTGTGCAATTAACAGCTTTTAAGGTAGGGAATTGATGAGTTTTGCTTCAAAGTTCTTCGAAGTTCACCTGCTACTAATCTGGGGCCCCAGAAACAGCCAGGCTGACTGCTTTTATCTCAGTTGATAGGTGCCTCTCCAGAGGCAGCAATTTACAGTGGTAACACATTGAAACACTTGGCTCTTGGGAGCCTGCTAATTGACTGTGGGGCCTGATTCTCTCTCTGCTGCCCACACTGCCTCTCATATTCAGTGGTGGCTCCAGGGTGCTTCCTCAGTGCCCCTTCAGCTAGCTAGAGCTGCTCAAAACCACAGTCTTCCGAAGGTACCAACTTGGTTTGGCTGTGAGATTCCATCTTGGTTTTCACAGTGACTTTGTTGTCCTTTAGACTGTGATGTAAGGGGGGCAACAGTGGGCTTCCTTACCCTGAGCGGGGAGACTGGAGCCAGTGGACAGCGCTTCCTCTGCCAAAGGGCAGGAGTAGGGGGGAGTCAGTCTCTCACTTGATACTTCATATTCTTATAATTACTTAACTGAATTTTTGTCTTGGTTTTTTTTTTTTTCCCTTATGCAACACAGTACACCAAGTAAGTTCCAGAAGGATCACAGTGTTTAATGTAAAAAAAAAGAAAAATTTTTTTTTTAAGAACAAGAAGGAAGCAATAGACAGTATCTGATCTAAGAATAGGAAAATTTGTTCCAAGCATAAAAACAAAGGAAGACATCATAAAGAAAATGACCGGTCTTGAAAACCTAAAATATTTGAATTATGTACTTCAAAAAATTTAATGCACCAAAGTAGAAGGCAGATAACAAAAAGGGAAAAAACATAAATGTTTATAACATATTAACAGTCAGTTTCTTAATATTCTAAGACCTCTTTCAAGTACAAAATGAGAACCACTCCTACAGGATAATAAACAAGAATATAAATAGGAAATTCAACAAAGTAAGAAATATACACCGCCAAGAATGTTAAACTTACTAGCTATCCAAAAAACAAAAAAATGTAATTGTGGGTTATCTGTAACAGTGAAAACGTGGGAAAACCTAAATGATTAACAATAGGACTATTTTTTTAAAGTTATTATATACTTTGATGTCTTTAAAAATCATATAACAGAATAAGAATAGTAAGTTTACAACATACTTTGTAAGTGAATAGGGTGACTTAAAACATTATTATCTCCATTTTGTTAAAAAATTAAAATTCAAGAGTACACATCAGAATGTGGACCAAAGTTACTTTTGGCTCATATATGTCTGTATTATTTTAATTTTTACAAAAAACAAGTATTTTAAAAAATTTTAAGTGAAAGAGTATATGGGGGGAAGTGGATTGAAGCATCTAGGAGATTCAAAAATGCTCAGCCCCATTCCTATCTGACAGTGGGCACCCCACACACATGCCTTTCTCCCACGTTCAGTTCTCCTCTAAGATACCTGCTTATTCCTCCTCAGGTTTGAGCACTGAAGGCATCTACCGGGTCAGCGGGAACAAGTCAGAGATGGAGAGCCTACAGAGACAGTTTGATCAAGGTAAGACTGGAACTGGTCAAGGCAGCTACGACAGCTGAACTGCCAGTGGAGCCCTTCAAGGGAGTTGCAGTTTGATGCCCTGTGGGGGTCTAGGGGTGCTCCTGCCATACACAGCACCAAAGCAAGAAGTGCTGACGCAGTGATTGAGAGAAAGAAGGCATTTGGCCCCAGTTAGCCTTGCCTCCATGGTCACATCGCCATGGAGGAGTGGGCAACAGCCCTGTTAGCAAACGGAAGCATCATCCTGCCAAGCCTGCATTTGCCCGCTTCTCCCCCACATCACCACCTGCAGACACTGTTGTATGTCACCCTGGCACACTGAAGGGTGTTGCTTCCCTGGAACTGGGCCACACAGGGGCAGTTGCAGGTACATGGTACAAAAGTTGGCTTGAGAAGACAGTCCTATTTTGCCAGGGCCCCAGGAGTGTCCTCCTCACGAAGTGCTTGCACAAAAGAAAAGAATGCAAGGGAACATTTTGTGATCAAGTAAGTCTGGGATCCAGACTTTCAAAGCTGCTCTCTCGTGAGTTAGACTCACTCTTGGCAGGCACTCCTGTCTCCTAAGCTAGGTCAGCTCTGGGAGACCAAATCTATTTCGTCCTAACCCGGCAGCCAAACTCTACCTCTTAGAACTGTGGGACGAGAAGCCCCACCCGCCGATGTCAAGCAAATAAGCCAGAGTAATCAAAGTTCTCAGATGTCACTGGCCATAGAGGAAGGTAAGCCAAGGATCAAAGTAAGGTCTGGCTCAGGGCATGGCTGAGCCTGAGGAGACCAAGCCAGGCTCAGGAGCCAGGCAGCCCCATTCTGACCTGCACACAAAGCAGCTAGCCAGCGTGCGGCCAGGAGCAGACACCCTTTTCAAGCACCAGGGGCTTTTTGCAGTTCGCAACAGTACAGGCTGTCACACACAAGAGAAGGGAAATAACCTGTTAATCTTGCAGGATGGGAAGCATGGTGTCAAAAATGAGGGTATAGCCACACACTTGAATATGCAGTTGGACTGTATATGTAAGAATCTGATACAGTTTATACCCCCCAAAATGAGAACAGCAGGTGATTTCTTACAAATCAGGAATGCAGTTAAATCTGAAAAGAAAGAGACAGAAGTCAGTGGCATCATAAGCTGGGAGGGGCCGGAGGGAAAAAATTAGCCTATTTTTACTACCACCATGAGGGACAAGGGTGAAGGCAGCATTCAAGATGGTTGGTAGGTAACATGTTTGTAACCCACTGTGAAAAGTGAGTCAGCCTTTCAGGAAAATCTCCTCCTTTCTTCCCTAAGGGGGTGTGAACAAAAGGTAGCAACACATCTAAGCAGACAACAGGGACCTGGATGGCACAGAATGAAGGATGTGGCTCCTCTACTCACCTTAGAAGGAGGTGCTGGGTGTCAGCCTCTGTGTACAAATCTCAGAACCTTTTTTTAGCAGCACCCAGGGATGCCACCTCTTGTCCAGCCTATGGTAATCCCAAGTCCCTGCCCAGGCCAGCCTTGGGCAGCATCCCATGGTTCTCGAGTTTTCTATGACTTCCCCCAAGCACTGAGTTTGCTTTTTGTTTCTGCCCAGCTTAGACTGATCTGGCCTTACTCTTTAAACTTCCTTTCAGACCACAACCTGGACTTGGCAGAGAAAGACTTTACAGTGAACACTGTGGCTGGTGCCATGAAGAGCTTTTTCTCAGAACTGCCAGACCCCCTGGTCCCGTACAACATGCAGATTGACCTGGTGGAGGCACACAGTGAGTACTGGCAAGCCCACCTAGTACCCCAGACTGACTCTCTGCACTGGGCAAACTGAGGGATTGGGTATAGCACCATAAGAATGGGTCCTGCCCTCAGGCATCAGAAACTCTGGCCCTTGGAGCTGAGATTTAAAGGACTTGGAGCTAACAGGATGACACCAGAGGTACCTCTCTGAGAGTTATAGCAAGAGAATTGCAGGTTCCTCCAAATTCTATGAATTAAGATAAGAGCCTAGTGTAGGTGTCAGACTCAGGTCAAATCCCTGCTCCTTTGCTTGTGCACAGTGTAACCTTCCCTAACCCTTAGTTTCCTACATTATTGTCCCTACTTCTCTTCATGAAATGAGATGAGGAAAGGCAGAGGCAAAGCTGTGACAGACCTGTTATCAGTAGCTGTTCTTTCCTTTCCCCTCCTCACTCACCCCTGTTCTCCCATCTCTCATACAAGGAAGTTAACACTTGGGGCTGCAGCAAGTTTAGCACCTCTGGTTTTAAAGGTCACCTTTGCATTCCATCCCGCCTGCCCCAACAGCTCTTTCCACCCTGGCCTGCCTCTCTCAGGAGGCAGTTGTCCACCCACTGGGTAGCCTTTCCTGGACTTTGTGTAGTGCTGCAGAGGGGGGCTGACCTCTCAAAGCTTCCCCTGTGTGGCACTTTCTACCTTTTTGAGCCAAAGGCTGCCTTCCTACTTTGCACCTCTGGTGGACCAGAAGCAGTCATTGCTCTGCCACTGCAGAAGGGAGTATCTTTGCCAGAGACCAAGAGGATGGGGAAGAGGAAAGGGAGCTTTGCTTCTTGGACCCCAGGACATTAGTCTCATCTTGTCCCTGCCAAACTCAAGAGAGTTTGAGCAAGCACAGTTTACGCACCAGACTGACGGTGTAGGCAGACACTTAATGGCTCCGGGAGTAGCGGTGCTGATAGAAGCTGAGCTGTGGAGGTGCCCCTGTCCAATCTGACTGCTGCCTGGGCTGCAGGCCCCTGCAGTCGCTGCCCATAGGCTGCATTTCCCATGGTGTCTGTTTATACACCCTGGGCGCTACCTTCACTGTTTTATCCACAGCTCCTAACCTTATCCAGACCCACCAGGGATGGGCAGAAAGAAGCACATAGTTCTGACCTTCTTTCCCATCTGCCTTCTCAGGACAGGAGTCAGGGTTTCTCCAGATGAGTTTAAGAGGGTGGGGACAGGTGCTGGCTTCTGCTCTGATCCTGCCGTCCAGATCGAGGTCTTCCAGGAGCCTCTGTGCCAGGCTGGCCCAGATGTGAAATGCATAGGAAATCTCCATCCGGAGCCAGCTTTCTTTCCACCTGGGCTTGTCTCTGGGCGAAGTTAGGAAAAGGAGATGTGGGTTGGTACCCAGCTTGCTAGAAGCTGGGAGATTCCTGTCAGCATTTGTCTTGACTTGACGCCATCTAGAGGCTTGCAGAAGTATGGCATCCAACAAAATTCCATTGTTTCTAAGGGAATAGCTGACTTAGCATCTTTTTGTTGAGAAGTGGGGGCAGGGAGTACAGAAGAGAGAGGTGTTAGTGATAGGGAATCAGCTGCCCTTCCGACAGCAGGTTCTGCTGGCTTCCAGTGCTGAGGAAGGGAGCTTCTTGCTGCTACTGCAGCCTGGAAAAGGGTGGAGATTTTCCTCTTCCTCTTCCCATTGTGTGTTTCCTGTGCTTCAAGCTAGTCAGCTGGAGCTCCTTGTCTTGAACCTGCTGTGGGTGAGTGTATCTCCCTGACTTGGTACCTCTTAACAGCCAAAGCAGCTGAGTGAAGAGTGGGGCTGTATAAGTCACGGGCTGGTTAACTGAGCCAGCCAGGCAGTGCCCAAGTTAGTGTTAAGGAACATTATGGAACAAAGATTCTCTAGCCCCAAAATAGCTGTTCCTAGCCTGCCTGGGTTTCCATGGTAATATCAACTTGACCAGCTCTTTCCATTTAATACCTAAGAGCTGTTATGTCTTTGTGTTTAGGGCTTGGAAATGGTTTCACATCCCATCACAACAAATATCAAGGTCACTATCAAATTGTTTTGTTAGATCCAGAATTTCACAATATTGAACATACCGAAAATGTACCCACAAAAGAAAGATTGTTGTGATCATTCACCAGTTATCTTACTATGACATTCAAGGTGATGTGTTGGAGTTTCAGAAATGAATAACAGCATACCATTAGGTACTGGCAACCTGGGACTTGACCTTCTGTTCTGAGATGAGGCATTGTCCCTACCCTTCCCGGGTTTACATTTAAAGCTATCTGCCAGACAGAATGAAGCAAGCTGAGCTAGAAATGCAGAAAACAGTGAGGAAGGGGTAAGGTAGAGGGCTTCATGAAAGAAGTGGCACCTGAGCTGTGGCTTCAGGTAGGACCAACATTTCAGGGAACAGAAAAAAAGAGCTTAGAATTCCCCATTCAATCTCATCCTCACACCTCACTTCACCTTTTTAAACATGTCGTCAGTTATTCTTGCCCCCCATCTTCTTCTTTTCCTCTCACAACACTGTCACCTATCTGGAATCCCTTTGGTCTGCCTAGTGCCCCATAGGCGCTATCTTATGTCTTTTGTGCCAGGGAGGATCCTAGAGCTGGATTTGTCTCAGTCCAAAGGTTATAGCCCGTATAACTGCATGTGATTTCATGAAGGCATTTTAGTCTACAGATAAGACCAGTAGCTTTCATTAGATTGTCAAAGGAGTGTATGACCCTAATGGTTCAAGGATGCCAGCTGACCACCCTACCATCCCATTTATAGAGTGCTTAGGGCCAGAGATAGTAAATGACGGACATGCACATCACCATATAGACCTGCCTGGTTGCTCACTGCACTCTTGTTCACAAGCTGCCTTGTGACATTGCTCATTCTGGGATCCTGCTTCCTCTTTGTTTGTCCAGATAGCTGTGTAAGGTCATGGAAGTGGTCCTCACCTCCTAGCTCATGCCAGGCCCTGTGCGAGACAGAGACAGACAAATGCACAGTTCCTGCCTCTGTTTGCTGGCATAGGAGACATTGATAGGTTACTACAAGGTCATGCTTTCAGGAGAAGGACACCTGGAATCTTCCAGAGTGAGGCCTCAACGTTGGAGTCATTTCATACCCGAGGAGGAGGTGGAGATTGCACACCAGGCATTCCTGTGCCCCTCGCTGAGGGGTGTAGCCCTAAGTCAGGTGTTGTCCTCTTCTGGTGGTGCAGGTATGCCAGGTGGTCAAAGGCCATAGTGAATTTTCCTCTAGGCACCAAGTTGGGTGATAGCAGATCCAGGCCTGAAGCCTGCTTATCATCCTGGGTGCCAAAAATGGAAACAGAGGGTCCAGCCAGGGCAAGAATGGTGTTTGGGATCAGAGTCCCTGGTACTAATTTGTGTGACCTTAGACCAGTACTTTTACTTCTTTGAGCTTTGGTTTATCTGTATACAATAAGGGACATGGTGAGCTAGTCTCTAAGGGCCCTAATGGCCTCTGGCTGTCCCCTCGTCTTCCTTCTAAATTCTTAGGAGTCTCAGTTGTTCTAAATTGCTTGGTCTATGTCCAGACTTCATCTTTGTTCAGCTAGTCTGAAAATGCCTTTCCTGAACTGTCTAGCTGTCTGTCTCAGTAGACTGACACCTAATTTCAAAAGTATGATGTATTTAGCTGGTGAGGCCCAAGCCCTGTAAAGATCCTGCCCCCTTTCAAAGAGATTATTGAAGTTGGAGAGGGGTCTGCAGCCTGGTGGCAGGCAAGGTGTGCTGAACTGAGAGACAAGGCCTGGGGCCCACTCCATTTTACCCCTCACCAGCCCTGCACCCTTGGCGTTGAGTTTTTAGCAGGTTTTCTCAGCCAATATGGGGGGTAAACCCAGTCCCATCTTCACTTGGGTGGTGGGGAGGGTTGTAAAAAGGACAACTGAGAAATCTTCCTGCCAACATTCCAGCATCTCCAGAGGTAGGAAATCACTGGTGCCGTGACTACTGTGAAAAGGCTGCCAGTTTGAGCCTCGCATAGGTTCCTTGGTACTGGTAGGAGTTTACTTGCTTGCTCAGAAGGACGTCAACAAATGGGCCTTGCTTTTTGTGTGATAGACGCAGGGTCAGGCTTTGGACTGGGAGACTTCCTGTTGTTCTCCTTGATGACTTCCCTCCTCCCACCACACACTGGATGCTCTTTGGCACTCATGAGCACCTGCACTGTGAGCTAGTGGAAGAGAAGGACAGGGAACACGAGGAGGTCAGCCACCTAGGTCCTTGTCAGTACTTCGCTGTGTCAGGAAGGAGTCTGGCATTCCTGGGGCTGGTCCATGAGCTACTATCAAAGCTGGCTCTGTAACCTCCACCCTGCCCCCTCCTACCCCCACAAGGAAGAGAGAGAGGAAGTAGCCTCCTTGTTGCTCAGCAGATAGGAAGGAGAGGGGCATCCCAGGCAGACTATGGCCTTGCCAGCCCCATTTCCTGCCTCCAACCAAGGAGGGCGGGTGAGGCTGGGCTCTTAGGCGAAGGTACTACTAATTAAAATAAACACAGCTGTGTTTGTGTCATGCAGGCGGCACCGAGGAAAGAGACCTGTGCCGACCTCACATCTGGAAGGGGCATCATTATTTTATTAAGTGTGTGAGCCATGCACGTGCCTCTTGTTCTTCAGTACAGTTGCTCATCCTAGAGAAGCTTACTTTTATAAGTAAACTTTTTCTTGAAACTTAACAGGAAAGGGTTTTGAAACTCAAGGCCAGAGAGAGGGTGTGCCCTTGAGGTTGAACCCTTAAAATAAATCTTGGGTTCAGAGAAAGGAAGCTGATAATGGCCCCACATAATTAGTTCCTGTGGGGTCTTTTTTTTTTTTTTTTTTTTTTTTTTTGGTCATTTTTTCTAACAGACAAATGTTACCAAAACACTGTTTTTATCAAGTCAAAAAAAATTTTTCCAGTTTTATGTTTGTTGGCCTGCGAGAGAATGCTCTCGATAGCTGTCCTTGCCCATCTTTGCAGCCTTCCCTTCCAGTAGTTCCCTGAAAGTCAGTCTAGCCTCCTGGTCTTATTGTGTATCCAGCCCTGAGCTCTTCACTTCATGGAATGTTGTCACCAAGTCTGGGAGGCATTGTCATCAGCCCCTTTTACAGACAAGGAAACTGACACTCAGACGTGTCATTTCCCCAAGGTCACACAGCTGGTTAGTGTCAGAGACAGGATTCATACCCAGGACTGTGTGGGTCGGGTTTGGGCTCTGGACCACCACACAGCACTTCCTCCCTGCCAAGCCCTCCGTGAACCTTGTCCCTCCCCTCTGGCTTTGTTGTTCCTTCTGTCCTTCCAAGTCTAGCTCGAACAAGGCTCCTCACACACTTCCCCAGACTGTGATCCTCTGGGCACATGACCTAATGCAGAGAGGTTCTTAACTCTGAGGCTACAGGCTTCCTAAAGAATACATGAGTTTGAGGAGTCTGTGAACCTCTAGCAATTGAAGGCAAGCTTGTACACAGCTTATTTGTGGAGAGAGGGTCCTGTGCTTTCCTCCCCGAACGAGTCCTTGCCTCTAAACCAAGTACGGGCCATCATATTTCTTAACAGATCCTGGCCATCCCCCCATCCCACCCCCTAAAACCTCAGATATGGGATAGCTGCCATTTCTTCATGGGATGACCCTGCTGTGGTGTTTCTGAGCCCTGGATTCCTAGAGGTAGCCTTCTATTCCAAGAAGTAGCTGTCAGGGTATCTTCCACCCTCAGAGAAACCTGCCTTGGCCACCTGACTCCAGGCAGGCTCTGAACCATTTTCGTCTCACTGGCCCCTGCTGGCTCTCCCAGCCAAGACGGACCAGGCCCACTAGGGGAGGGGGAGCCAGGACCCCAGGAAGCACAGTCTGAGCCTCAGATGCTTCATCTTGAAATGGGATAACAACCCGGCCTGATAGGATCACAAGGACTAACTGAAGCAGACCTGGCATGGATTGAGTGTTTCATTTGGGGTAGCTTATTTGCACTCTCCCAATACATTAGGATCCCATGATGGGCAAAGTGTGGGTGATGAAGGGAGGGGCACATAGTTCCTTTGATGAACTGCAGGAGATTCCCCCACTGTCTCCATCAGCTTCTCCAGTAGGGAGATGTGTAGAGGGTTCCGAAGGCTCTAGGAAAAGGATAGAGCCCTGGTCTTGTGGCAGACTCCCTCCCTAAACAGTCTGTTTGTGTGTGTGGGTGGCAGCACTCCCCCATTTGGTCAAGAAGCAAGTAGGTTTTCTGTGTTGAGATGCCTGTCTCCAGGAGCAACCAGATGACGCAAAGAACAGTGTTCTTTATAATGGAGTCTTTTTGAATTGTTAAGTCTTGGGTGGTGGGGGTCAGGAAGCTCCAGGCGCACAGTGCTCCCCTTCAGTGGGGGCCTAGGACCCAGAGGTAGGCCTGGCCCTCTTGGGCACAGGCTCGGTGGGGAAACAATGGGGTTGGCCTTATCTGAAAGCCCTTAGGTGTCTGCATCCCACTGGTTTCACCAGCTGCCCTGGAACAGTGTCTGGGTGAGCCCCAGCACACCCCCCAGCTGTGGCCATGAAAGTTTTGTTTTCTCTTTCCTCAGAAATCAATGACCGGGAGCAGAAGCTGCATGCCCTTAAGGAGGTACTCAAGAAATTTCCAAAGGAAAACCACGAGGTCTTCAAATATGTCATCTCTCACCTAAACAAGTATGTCATAGGGCTTGCTGTTTGGTTTTCCCTCCTTCAAAAATCACCAGTCAGGGCTAGTTAGCAGCAGAATGAGGCCGAGCAAGGCTCTGTCCTCAGCCTGCTTACAGCTGGCCCAGCAGCGAACCACAGTCAGTGCGTGTGGAAGCCACAGTCAGGAAACGTGTTAATGGAATTTTCCCCAAATTTATTCACACAGAATAGGTCTGTTTTCCAGATAAACCTATTTTTCCTTTGGCAAAGTGGTATTTTATAGAGCTCTAGCTTGGGACACACACACTCCCTATCTCTGCATAGCCAGAGCGTTGTCACCCACATTGGTGGTCTCAGTGATGGTCCCTGAGGCAGTCTGTCCACCCTGGGGCTAGTGGGGACTTCCCATGCGGGGACACATGCAGAACGCGGGGCTCAGAGAGCTGTGCCTGGGCCTCTTCTGTCCTCAGGCTGTGGGTGGGCAGGCAGAGAGAGCAGCTGGGGTGACAGTGACCATGAGCCCACATGTGGGATGGGGCAGAGCACAGTCTCATCCAGGGCCCAGTGTCCTGTGGAGCTCTGACCACAAGTTTGGTGTGTTGCCTGTAGAGTCAGCCACAACAACAAAGTGAATCTCATGACCAGCGAGAACCTGTCCATCTGCTTCTGGCCCACATTGATGCGGCCTGACTTCAGCACCGTGGACGCGCTGACAGCCACGCGCACCTACCAGACAATCATCGAGCTCTTCATCCAGCAGTGCCCTTTCTTCTTCTACAATCGGCCCATCAGTGAGCCTCCAGGCGCCACACCCAGCTCCCCGTCTGCTGTGGCTCCCACCGTGCCCTTCCTCACCTCTACACCAGCCACCAGTCAGCCGTCACCCCCTCAGTCGCCTCCACCCACCCCCCAGTCTCCTATGCAGCCACTGCTCCCCTCCCAGCTTCAAGCTGAGCACACGCTGTGAGTCACCAAGGCCTGGGGCAAAAGAAGGCTCAGTCTTACTCTCTTCAGGGTGACATTTGGCCTTGAACGCAACCAGGTCCACTGGGGCAAGGGTGGGAGGGTGTCCCCTCTACCTGTCCCCTCCTCAAGACCTCAGCAGTAGCACCAACCAGTGGTCCATCATAGGCTGGGCCATCAGGCACCCTACCCTGCCCAGCGCTGCGGACCTGAGGCTCGCTGCAGGTGGCAGGAGCCCTGCCCTTTGACATGAACCCCTTTGAGAACTGAACTGGCAGCAGCCCCAGTGGCTCTCCATGTGCTCACTGCTCCCCGATGCCTGCCCACCTACACCAGGCCTCAGCGTTGCCCGCTGATGGGGTGGCCCTGCCCTTTGCCAGCGGGAGAAGGCGGCTCTGAGATTGAGGCCACACCAGGGCAGAGTTGGCAACCCCTGAGGAGAACACTTCCCATCTGTCCCTTCCCACCTTCCAGAGCTGCACCCCCCCACCCTGGTTGGGGATGCACCCTATTTGGCAGCCTCCTTGGGAACACATAGGCCACAGCTCTGCTACCCCAAGGTACAGTGCTGAGAGCGTCTGCCCAGCCCATCAGAACACAGTGCGGTAGCTTCATGCGTGGACCAAGAGAGAGAGTGCGACTTGCCCACCGGCCCTCACTAACACCACCCGCTTTCACAGGCTTCGGGGACACATTCCCTTTACAACAAAGGAACACTGGAAGAAAAATGGAAAATCCCTCCAATAATTTTTAAAAAGAAAAAGGAAGAAACGACAGGAAGAACACTACAGACCTCAAGATTCAGCTCTCCTCTCACCTCTTAGAGGCAAACAGGTGGAAGGTGGCCCTTTGTGATAGCGAAACAAGGAGTCTCAGGGGTGGTTGCCTGAGAGCCTGCTGTGGTCCCACTTGTATCCTGTCATCAGATCCCCTTTCCTCAAGAAGACAGTTTGAGCCCCTGATGAGAAATGCTGGAGAGACCAGCAGACCAGGAACCTGGCCTGCTTGGAACATACTACAGGCTGTGGAAACACTACTTTGTGTGCGTGTGCGTGTGCGCGTGTGTGTGCGTGTCGGGGGGAGGGGACACCTGAAGGTGCTGGGGTGCACTTGGGGTTTGGTTTAGTGTATTTGGTGTTGAAGTGGAATCATTTGCATCCTGGGCTGTAGTAGGGGTGTCTGTGGGAAATGGGCAAGTGGGAAGCAGGTATGGTGGTCTGCTGGCACCTAACCAAGCTCATCCTTCATGCTCCCAAAGCCAGGAGGGCCCAGAGGAGCTACAGGCATAAAGGCCATCAGAGTCACGAGGAAAGCACCATGCCTGCCTGTCACACCACTACCACCACCCCTGCCTTGGCCTTTCCCAGCACTTCCTGGGAAATGGCCTTTCCCTCAGCTTCCTGGCCTTTCTGCTGGGCCCCCCACCCCCCCCAAATACATCAACCCTGCTAAGGCTGCTACACATACCGGCTGCCCTCCACTCCTGGAGGCTGGGCCATAGCCTCTGCAGTGGAGAAGCCTGACACTAAGGTACCCAGGGTGCGGGGTGTGGGGTGGAAGGCCCTGCACACCATACAGTCCTCCGGGTCTTTTGCACTTTAAAGGAGCAGCACCTGTGGTATGTTTGAGGATGCCCTGGGTCACCTCAGCTGGGTGGCCTGACAGGTGCCTCAGAACAATCTCCAGCCACCCCCCAGCCCCACAAGCTTCCTGTTGACTGTGGAGGATGCGGCAGGCCCTTTGCTTACAACTTCCTCCCCTGGATAAGCTGGATACCTTAACTTTCTAGTTCTCGTACAGCAAAATAAGGTGCTTGGAAAAATTGAATTATCCCTGCAAGTTTTACCCTCTTTAAGAACACAAGTCAAAAAACAAACCCAAGGTACATGAACATTTTATGAAAATACCGGATGACAGACGTTTTTCTCTTCGGGTGGAGCTGTGTCTAGTGGTGTAGGTCAGGGTAGGCTGGAAGGTGATGTTCCTGTTTAGTTTTGCAGAGGTTGGTAGACCCAAGCAGGTGAGGTAATTGCTCCCGTGAATTAATTTCTCCCTTTTTCTAGGTCATACTCACCTACTCCCCGTCAGCCCTTCAAGTTATGGGGTTCTGGTTGAAAGAAAGCCATGAAAGTGGCCTGGAACCACTGTCCCTTGTGTGAACTAAAACAGCCCGGTTCCCTCCCACTGCCCACTCTATACTGCCATCTACTTTGTGCTGGCACTTAGGCCACTACCACCTGCAGCCTTGGCTCTGCACCAGGAACTCCAGACCCACGCACTCCTTTCCCACCACCTGGTCCCTAAGACTGCCCAGATGTGCTCTTCAGGGGATTTTTCTGGCCGTGTGTGGAGGAGAGTGGCTGTGCTTGGCTCCTGCGGGAGGTCACCTCCAGCCCCACAGCGCCCCCTGGCAGCCAGCTTGAGCAGCCACAGGCCCTCCCCAGCAACACACACACCTGCCAGTGGCCTACCTGGTCTCTAAAGCTGCAGGTGGGGGACTGGTGGCTCATGCCCTGTTAGCCACAGTGGTTGGGAGGCTTCCTCTTGTTTCTGTTCCTCTGTTAGCTCTTGAGCTCTTTTCTACTTCTCCAGGATGACTCAGATTGGGGGACGTTTCTTGGTCATTCTGAGTTGGCATTGCCACTAGTAGCAGTACTGGGCCATGAGCTTCAGCTTCCAGTTGGGGGTCAGCATTTGGACCAAACAGGCAGTCAGAGAGGACCCATAAGAGTGCCAGTGCCTGTGTTGGGGCACACTTAAATGGAGTGCTGCCCACAGCACTCAGAACTGAGAGGATGGCAGGCTCGAATTAGCCTTGGCCAAAAGGCTGGGTTACGGGACTTGGTCTGTGTCCCACAGCAGAATAGTGTGCCCAGTAGCTCTCTCCCCATCCAGTGTTCTGTGTCCATGCGGAGAACAAACAGCTGTTGGTTGTAAGCAGAAGGCTGATTCTGGGTCTGTAACACTGATGCTACCATAGCAAGAGTTGGGGAGACGGTCCATGGTCAGAGTGTGGCTCATGTAGTCACCCAGAATTATTGGCTGTGTTGGCCTCAGGTACTAGCATTCTGCCAAGTCAGTGTTCCTATCATTTGACATTTAAGGATCAATGCTGAGAGAACTATGTAATACTATTTCTGTGTGCTCTGTACCCCACTACCACCTTGGTCATTCTTCCTGCTTAACACAGGAAACAGCTGCCAAGCAATCCTAGCAGAATGTGCCAGGGTGGACAGCAGGTGATACAGGAGCAGTATGCTGGCCGGAGGGCCCAGGAGAGCTTATCTTCCCCTATCCCTGCACCTTGACTCCTGGTAGGGGTTGGGAGCTTGGAGGGAGACCTTCCCCTAGGCCACAGGTGTTCCAGCCTCAGCCCTAAAACTTGAAAACAAGCTGCAGCATTTGTGATTTAAAGTTGTCTCCATGTGCACCCCCTCCCATCCTCTCCTGTGTGAACAAACTGCTTTGGGAGTGTCTGCTAGACAAAGTAGTGGACAGTGGTGGCGAGAACCAGCTCCCAGCTGCTGAGGGCTCTGCTCAGCCAGCCTTTGCTTTTCCAAGGGGAGGACACTCCAGGGACTTGGGTGAGTTGCTGGGGACCAGGTTTCCTTGTTCCACAATCATGTGTGATGGGCGTGGTGTATCATGGGGCACGGGAATGGGCCCAAAGAGCAAAGTCGTTGACTTGTTTCCTGGGGCCCAGCTTGCTGGGGATAGTCACAATGATGCTCACTCTGCAGACGGTGGACAGTTGCCCTCACTCCTGTTGCTTGGCAGGTTCAAGCCACTCATTTCCACTTAGGTGAAAGGACAGAGTCATGTATGCCAGAAACCTAAGTCGCATCTGGGACTATGTTGGGAATGGCACCAAGGAGGTGTGAGGGGGAAAACCATTCTCTCCCAAGTTCTGGGCCTCCCGTGAGCTGTGCCTGCGTTGCTGTCTTAGGGATCCTTCCCTCCTTTGGGGGCCGCCTTTCAGCTGGCCTGCCTGCCTGCGGACTCCTGGAGGTCAGAGGTGACCGCCCCTCTGCTTCTGCCCCGCCAGCCTCAGCAGCCCTTCTTCAGCCGCTCACAACAGTGATGTTACACTTGCAATGTAGTCGAGACAGGGCGTAAATTATTGTTTGCATTAAAAAGAATCATGTTCCCTGTGTACATTTTAAAAGAAAAGGAAATGTCTGAATTGTATGGGAATAAAACTTGTTTGAAAATTTGGAATAGTGCTGCTGCCAGCTTATTTTTCTGGTACTTGTATTTTCACATGTTAAATGATCTTTATATATGTTGAATTAACAAATATTTTGAGTTTCCTGAAAAAAAAAAAAACATTAATGGTATTGAAATGTGTTACTAGTCTGCGTGTGCCCAAAATTCTGTTTTGCAGCAAAAGTGGAGAACTGTATGTAAAGAAAGTATAACAGTTATTTCTTTGTATTTTAGGGGCTTTAACCAGGACATCCTCTAGTTGGTGTTAGGAATGTTTGCTTACTTTCCAGACTTTTTTTTTTTTTTAACACGTTGTGGGTATTTTGAGGCTCCAACCTGACTAGTGCATGGTCAGCCATCAACTAAGGCTGAGGCATCTCTCTGACTGAGGTGTTTTTGTTCGGTTTTGTTTTTTAAAATCATGTATTTGCTACAAAGTATTGTACTTGTCTCATTGGGAATGGTGTAAAAAACTGAAAAGGCCTTATGTGATATGTATCATAGTTAATAAATCCGTCTTGTAAAAAACCAAACCTGAAGAAGTCAAGGTGGCCCCTTCTGCTGGGCTCCTACCTCCCTCAGGCCCCATTGAGGACACTGGCTCCATCCTCAGAAGAAGCGTCCCAGGACCCTCAAGCAGGAGGAAGCAGCCCTCCCCTTTCTCCTCTCGCGAGGAGCCCTGCCTGCATGGGCCCTGCTTCCTGCCCTCCCCCAGCACCTGCCTGCTTTCTGCTCCTCTAGCAGAGGGATCTGTTTTCCCTGACATCTATGCGTTGTTGTTTATTTCAGATGACTATCCAAAGCACCACCCATAGATCCCTATGGCCACAGGGACCCAACAGACCTAGGGGACAGAAAAGGAGAATTAGCCTCTGTTACCGCCTTTATTCAGGACCCATGTCTCCAGGAAGGGAGGTTGGCTGCCTCCTAAAGAAGCCTGTCACCCCGGCTTAGTCTGCTCTGTCCCTGCTTCCACCTCACCTCTTCCTCCTGAGCGCCTTAGGTCCACCTGCCGCCGTGAGCTTCCTGTTCCCACTACCTCCATTCTGGCGCAGGCCCTAATTGCAGCTCACCTGGACTCTGATAGACACCACACCCTAAATGACCCCCCTGAACTCAGTCTTATCCCTTCTAATCCATAGTCTTCATACCCCAAAGTGATTCCAGAAGGAAGACCTATGGCAGGAGAGGGGACTAGTCAATACAAGACCTCTCTCCCCTCCTGTGCCTGTAGCAGACAGGACCACAACACACACCGAGTTCAGGCCCTCCGCGCGGTCTCCAGGCAACCGCCGCCAGTCAGGAGCTGGGGGTGAGGAGCGCCGCCAAACCGTTCTCATTCTCTGAATGCACTTGGTTGCTTCCCGCTTTCAGGCCTTCGCTTGCGCCATTCCTGCCTGGAATTCCTGCCACTGAGAGGCCCCCTCACCTGCCCATCGTTTCCTTCAAAGCTAGTCCCTGCAAGAATTACATACACACACACACCCCGACCCTTTCACACGTTGATTCAACTTGTTCTTTTTAAAAAGTCTCTGAAGTACAGAGCTGGCACTACCTATGCTGACATAAACCAGTCTTCTTCTCTAGTTGATGTCCCAGTTGTGTGCACTTACACACTTGTACCTCTCAACCATCAGCCACCCAAGCCTTTGGGGGACAGGGCCTGTGGCTCCCCTACATGTTCTCCCAGGATGCCCAGCAAAGTACCTAGAACATGATAGGTCCTCATTTTATATAGAACAGTGGTTTCAATCGTGTGCTTGAGTCTACATCTATAAGCTGACTTCTCCCACATGACTGCAGCCCAGACCTCTGCTCCAAGCCCCACACTCGTATCCACCTGCCGGTGTCACTCCACTTGGTGATTACAGTGAGACACACAGCCTAATTCCTGACCCCTTTCTCCAAACCTGTCCATTCCCCACAAGACAGAGACACTGGAGGCCTCCTGGAGTGCCACTCTCCCTTTCCTGTCAACAGGGCCCACTCCAACATTTTACTTTCCATATAGCTGTTAAATCCCACCACTGTCCTTGTTCCCTGCCACCATCGTAATTGAATGTCACCTAAATGTTTGCCTCAGCCTCCTTGGCAGCCTCCTTGGCCTCCTCCCTGGCCTCCCGGCCTCCTCCCTGGCCTCCCTGCCTCCAGTCTCACCCCCTCCCTTCCATCTCCTCTTGGCAGCCAGAAGGAGGTTTTCCAAACAGATCTGGTCCTGCCCACCCCTGCCTTGTCACCTTCCAGGGCTCCCCATTGCCCTCAGCAGCCTTACCTGGCACCTTGCCTTCCAGCCTCTGACTCCCCAAGGGCCCGCCCCCCTCAGGCCGTTTGCACACGCTATTCCCTGTCGGCCCCTCTCTGCTAACTCCCTCCATAACCTTCAGATTTCAGCTTCAAGACTTCCTCAGGGGAGGCCTGCCTGACCCCAGCTGGACTCCTTTGCTTTCAAAGAAAGAAATGTTCCCTCCTTCAAGAGCATTTTTCTGCTCATTCAGATTGTATTTGCCTACCTAACACGTATTTCCTGAGCATTTAGCCTGTGCCAGGCACCTGGGGACACAGCTGGAACTGACACCTAGTGGGAAAGGCAGTAAACAGGTAAAGAAATGAACATATGCCACAATGTCAGTGCAGATACGGAGTTAGGAGGATCTGGCTTCGCGGGAACTGGGATGGTATTTAGAAGGGTCAAGAAGACCTGAGGAGGTGACATTGCAGCGGGGTCAAGGCCTGAGGAGGAGATCCCTGGTGGTGTAGTGGCTTAGGGCTTCGGCGTTGGCGCTGTCAACGCTGCGGCCTGGGTTCGATTCCCAGCCGGGGAGCTACCCACATACCAAAAAAGAAAAAAAAAAAAAAAAAACAAGACCTGAGGAGGTGACATTGCAGCAGGGTCAAGGCCTGAGGAGGTGACATTGCAGCAGGGTCAAGACCTGAGGAGGTGACGTTTTAGCAGAACAGAGACCAGCGTGAAGGGAGTGAAGACTTCTCCTGTCTTGGTTACAAAACTTAAGGGGACACAAACTGATCAAGGTAAAAATATTCCAGAGCAATGTTTTAAAACATAAAAGTGAAAACAAAATTTTACTTAAAAAACAGAATCAGCAACACAGCTGAGCCTATTGAAGCCTGAAGCAAAAGGAGAAATAGGTAAGAGTGAGCCTGGATCTGGAAGGGGCGTGATTAGTGGATGAGCAGGAACAGTGAAAGGAGAGAAAGGAGCTGGGAGTCCAGATATCCTGAAGGTGAAGGTGACACTGCTCAAGACTGCGTGTGGCTGTGAGAGAAGATGGGATGACTCCAGGGTTGACCTTATAGTGCATCTGATTACTGGGTGTCTCCCCTACTGCCCTGTGAAACCCACAAACCCACGAGGGCTACAGCTAGCACCTAGCACGTACTAGGCGCTCCGGAGCTCCGAGCTCCGGGCCCCCAACCCAAAGCGGAGAATATGGTGTGTTACTCCATGCGGCCACCAGGGGTCAGCGGAGCGCCGCCCAGTCCAACCGCGGTGCCGCCCGGGAAGTGCTGGAAGCCGGCTTGGTGGCGTTTTAAGGCAGAGGGGACAGGAAAGCAGGATTAGAAGGAGCAATGGGGACTAAGGAAGAGGCAAGTTCTGAGAAGTGGGGTTGGAACTGTCCCAAAAGCAGACTAAGAAGCAGGGAGACAAGGTACTCTTCCTGTCATTTCATCCAACCGTCCATGCATTCAGCTGTTCAGTCACAGGTCAGGTGCCAGGCCACACATCGCCTTGTAGGGCAAGATAATAAGCTCCCCAGGGGACTGGGGAGCCATGGACGTGGTTTAAGTAGGGAAGAAACAGGAGCTGAGAGGAGGGAGAAGAAAGGGGGGGGATTCAAGAGATACAGGTTCACAGGAGCTGGCTCCAAGGTGGGGACTGACAAGTTGACATCAATGTTAGTTAACATTTAATAAACACTAACAGTTTTTGGACACTTACAAGGTATCAAGTCCCATTTTACTCATTGTTCTCATATCAACTCAATTTTAACACAAACTCTGATATAATTATTATCCCCACTTTCCAGATGAGGAAACTGAGTCACAAAAGAGCCAAGTGATTTGTCCAATATCACAACCTAGTAAGTGGGAGCCAGGATTTGGCTGCAAAGCCCAAGACTCTTGCTGTGGCTGCCCTAACAAATGGCCACACATTGGCTGCCTTCCAATAAGACAAATTGATTCTCACAGATCCGGAGGCCAGATGCCCAAAATGAAGGTGTCTGCAGGGCCATGTCCTAGAGGAGCATCTAGAGGAGTCTTCCTTGCATCTTCCAGCTTCTGGTGTCTCCAGGCATTCCTGGACTTGGGTCTGTACCTCTCCAATCTCTGCCTCCGTCTTCACATGATCTTCCCCTTTCTCCTGGTGTATTTCCCCTCTATGTGTCTTCTTTTCAGTCTCTTATAAGGACACTTGTCCCTGGAGTTAGGGCCCATCCGGATAATCCAGGATAATCTCACCTTGAGATCCTTAATTTAATTATATCTGCAAAAACCCTTTTGCCAAATGAGGTCACATTACCAAGTCCCAGGGTTAGGACAGGGACCTGTCTTTTGGGAAGGGTCACTGCTCAACCCCAACCGTTCTCCTCCATTGACTATTATTATTACCTGCAGATCGTAGAGGACAGGAGTAGGTGCTTATTAATTGCAGAAGCATTTCATCATTGCCTGTCCCTCCCCAGCTAGTGCTCAGCCTCTCAGCCCTTCTCCAGGGGACACACTACAGGGTGGTGGAGAGAGGGTCCTTTTCTGTCTGGGAGGGGTGGTCCTTGGGTTGGGAGATGCAGTCAGCCAAGTGCTCTGAGCATTCTGCACATCCCTCCCAAGTGTGCCAAACCACAAGCCCTAACCATCCCAAACCCTGAGCTATCTCTGCAGATGGTCCCCTGGGTGAGGGGGTCAAGATGACAACAGAGTGACCACCATGTGCTGCTCATTCCCCAGGAGAATGCACTGGCTGACTTGCTGCTTGCTACTAAAATTAGTGCCATAGCATCCATCTGGGCCGATGTCCTCTACTCGTGTCACTTGGGGGCAGGGGACTAGCCCCACGATGCTGATGCTCTGCTGTGCACTGTGCTGTAGCAGGCATCTCACTGTGTTCCACTGAGGCTCATTGTCTTCTTTGGGCACCTATGGATGGGTAACAGGTCAGCCCTTGTCCTGTTCTTCCCTAACACCTTGGGTGGCCTGAGGGGACAGGATATGGCAGGGAGATGTGAGGCCAAGTGAACAGAAAGCAGGGGTGAGGCACAGCAGGCACTTGGGTTGACACCCAGATGTCAAGCCTAGTGATACGTAGATGTGGGGCCACTTACTGAGTTGGTGCGTGGTGCTTTTCTCTCATTTTCCCAACTCCTTTATTCCAGTAATTGTCAGTACTTATCCAGCCTCCCTGTAACTGCGCCTGCGCGTGCCTGGGCACATGCACGCGCACCTGTTTTATTTTTTTCTCTAGCACTTAGCTCCATCTGGCATTGATTTTTCTCTTGTTGTGTCTACTTTCTGACACCCCCAGTAGGATGCCAGCTCAAGTGACAGGAACCTCTGCCTCTTTCATTCCTGCTGGGTCCCTCAAGCATCTGGCACACAGTAGGTATTCAATAAATGTTTGCTGGATGGATGGATCAAAAATGAAAACAGGACAACTCTGGGCCCACGTCTCCAGTGACTCCCATCTATTTAGTGCTTTAAACGAAAACATTTTTGCTCCCAGAACTGAACATGAGCTTAACATCTCAAGGAATGCATTCTGGGGTGCTGTATCCCACTAGCAGCCCTGGACCAGTGGAGACATCTCTTTGACAACCTGGCTTTCCAGGTGTTGGCCCTGAACCAGGTCTGCCTCTGGGGACCCTCACTTCAGTAAATGCAGGAAGAAAAACAAGAGGGATGCAGATCAGACACACAGTAGGACTTCCTGGGAAGCCAAAGCCTGGGGATATGTTGGCAACTCAGGAGTCTCAGGCCTGTCCCAGGAAGTCTTAAGGAGGAGACTCAGCACTGAGGAGTTTCATCACTATTGGAACGAATACCCCCTTGGTAGCTCAGACCTGACACCTGCTCCCCTAAACGTCCTGCCTCATCTCATTCAAGGGCAGCTCCATCTTCCAGGCATTTTACAGAGGAGGGCAGTGAGGCACAGAGGGGTGGAGGGAGCTGCCCAAGCTCACGCAAGTGGAGCCAGAGTGAGACCATGAGCCTGTTGGGTCGCCTCCTTAAAACTATGCTCTCCACCTCCCAATAGGGAAGAATGAGGACGTTTAAGTAGATGTCATTGAACCCCCCCCCACAAATATACTCCCCACACACTGCCATGCTTCCACTGCCTACCAAAATTCTTGTCCCTCTTCTTGATTTCCCCTGATAACAGGGAGCTCACCACCTCCCAAGGGCACATACTACCCTTCCCCATCGCTTCCACCCAGGCTGCTTTGACAGTAGTCGGGTCTCAGTGCTTTGATGGAGAAGGACTCCACAGTGGAAGGTCAGAAACTGAATACAGCAGAGAGGCTGGGAAGCCAGCCTAGGGCAGGAGGTGTTAAACATGCAACCATGAGGTCTCGGCCACCCGCAGGCGCAGGATGCCCTGACAGCTCCCTCCGCTACCCCTTCAGGCCCCAGGTTGGTACCTGCTCACTGCTTTGCCAGCCCCCGGCGCTGCACCAGGCCTCTGGGATGCCTCCAGACCTCTATCAAGTGTCCTTCCTGAAACACTCAGCTCCCGGCTGCAGGCCCCAGCTCTCCTGTCCTGGGGCCTGGCCTGATGCACGCCCTGGCCCGGGAGCTCTCCTAGTCCCGCCTGCATCGTTGGAGCTGCCGAAGGACACAGGACTCACAGAGCAGCCCCCCGCCCCGGCATTTCACAGATGGGAAACTGAGACCCCAAATGGTGTGTGCACGTGTCTTTATCAGTGACTCTGTGAGTGGTATCTAGGTAAGGGGATTAGTATCTGGGTACTTGAGGGGGAGTGTGTCTTTGGATGTATAATATATCATCACATCTAGCATATTGTATGCCTGCCTTTGTTCTTGGCTTTAAAAGTCTTAATTCAGCAGTTCTCAAACTTTTTAGTCTCAGGACTCCTTTTTATTCTTAGAAAAGACCAAAGAGCTTCATCTTCAATTTTTTTTTTTTTTTGAAGAGTCTGAGGAGGACAGGCATTAATTCTTCTTTGAATGCTTGTAAAATTTGTTGGTCAGACCATATGGTCCAGGGCTTTTGCTTTAGTTTTATAAGCCATATCAGAAATTACAACTGAAAAAATTTAAAGATAACACTCATTTTTAAATAGCAATAACACACCCCTTACAGGTTAACATCAATAACATTATTTGAAAAATACATTTTCCAATAAAAACATTTAGCGAGAAGAGTGTTGTTATTTCACACTTCTGCAAATCTCTTGAAAGTCCAGCGTAAGAGGACAGCTGGATCTTCGTGACTGCTTCTGCACTCAGTCTGTTTTGACATCACATGCCATGACTTTCTGGAAGTCTCCCCCATAGACTCACGGGAGAATGAAGTGAGAAGGCGGAAAACGTCTCAGTATGAAATTTTGACTGAGCAAACCCTGAGAGGGTCTTTTGCAGGTCACACTTTGAGAACAGCTCAATGAACTTATTTTCTGCTCACAATGATGCTATGAGGATGGTACTAGAATTAAATTTAGGCTGGCCAGAAATACTATTTGAAATGAGACAAAAACAACACCATTTTACACAGTATGTCTGGTCAGCCTACTGACACCGTGAATTTAGCCCAATGAGACTAGGCTGACCATACGTACCATTTGAAATGGGACAGTGCCATTGTTTTCTGTCCTGTTGAAAATGGGACGTCTGGTCAGCCTAGTTAAATTAACCATGGCACCTGCCCAGGCCACACAGACAGGAAATAGTACCAGCAGACAGTGATCTGAGCTGGAATCCTTACCCTGACCCTAACAAGTCTCTTTAGGAGAAAATAGAAAAATATTATTCATCGAGAGACTGTCACCAACAGACCAGATCATTTCTCTGTGTCTGTTTCCCTGGCTGTGGGATGGGCTTAGCAATAGAGCCCAGCTCAGAACCTTGCTATGGAGAAAGGATTAACAGAACACAAGCACTCCCAAGTCGTTCTGTGGTTCTTATGAACGAGTGTGAGTGGTCCATCAGCCAGAGCACACAAGTGTTCATAGGTGTGTGTGACTCGGTTTCTCTATCTGTCCACCCGGCAGAGGGCCCTTGCTCTTGCTGAGCCCCTGTCTGCCTGCCTGCCTCTCCTAAGAGTCCTGCCCCATTTTCCTTTGTTGCCCTGGGGTCTCCTAAGAGTGGTTAAGCATCTGGAGACCCCCATGGCAGACTGCTGGAAGGGCTTGGGAAGGAGAGATGTGGAGTCACCGGAGTAGGGAAAGCTTGGTTTGGGTGCCTGGGTTCCTGATCTCAGTGTGAGGTGCTGCAATCCCTGGGGTCCTATTTATGATCTAATGGGAAGCTCGGAGTCTGGGGTTCCCCTCCCTGTAGCAGGGGTGGGAGTGAGGGGAGAGTGGAGATAAGATTCCAGGATCCTGACCTCTGAAGTTCCTCGGATACCTGTGTCCCGGTGCATGAGAGATCTGGGTGCCAAATCTTGGCCTTAAAAGAGGGGAGGTGGGCTTGGATGCCGGGTCCTCCTCTTGCGGGGAGTGGGATGGTGACACCCTGAAGTTCTCTCCTGAAAAATGAGGATTTCAAACGCCTGGATTTGCATCCCTGGAGGAAGCACTAACGTCTGAGTCTCCACCTCCACAGGAGGCTCAGTTGCAGGGCACCCGGCTTGTTCCAAGAGGCTGCTGGAGCTCCGGGTTCTCTTGGGGGAGCTGGGGCGCTAGCTCCTCCCGGTGAGGTCTAGAGACAGTGCCGGGACTCCGATGTTCCCTTCTCTGACTCTGAGGTTCTGGTGGAACGGGACCGAACCCCTGATTGCTGGGAACCCCCTCCCACGGAAAAGGCCGGGGGTGGGGGCTGGCGCTGGTTTGGACGGTAGGGTGGAGACTTGGTGGGCGGGGTTCTGGTCGACCCCGCCCCCGCCCGCCAGCGCTGTCCCCGCGTCTCCAAGTCTGCGAGGCCACGGTGGGCGCCGAGAGCCTAGCGCCACAGCCCGAGCCCCGCCGATCCCGGCCCGCCCTGGGTCTATGGGGACGCCCCTCTGCGCCACCCGGCCGGCCCCACGCCGTGCCCGGAGCCCGCCTCGAAGCCAGGTAAATGAGGCTGGGGGTCCTGCAGGTAGGGGATGCCTGCTGGCTGGCAGGAGGGGACGGGAACTCCTGGATGTTGGAGGAATAGGAGGCTGGAACTCCAGGGTTCAGGGCTAGGATATCCGAATGCCCGTATCCCTGAGGCTGGGGGAAGCGGGTACACGAATGTTTGAGTCCCGGAGAAATAGAGGACTGGTCATCTGGACACCTGGTTGGGGAGGATTGGGAGCGGCGTGGATACTGGGGTGGGTGGGGAGAATCCTGAATGTTTAGTCCTGGAGGAATGAAGACCTCACTGAACACGTTCCTGGTTCTGAGGGATGTGGATACCAGCACACCTGGGCCCCGATTGTTGGGTACATCCTGAGGTCTACCTCGGGCTGAGGCTCTGGCCACTGCGTCGGGGCTGGGGCTCGCCCGCCCGCATCTTCAGGGAGGAAGTTGTGATTGCGGAGATTTGATGGCCCGGACACGTGGCGCCACCCCAGGGAGCTGGAGGTGGTCCCTGGGTAGAGCTTGGGGTGGGGTCCCTGCCCTCTGCCCCCCGCCTCCCCTAGCCCAGCCCGGGACATAGGCGCACCACCACGCGGGGAACCGGATTCCTGGGATGGGCTGGGAGTGGTAGAGGGCTCCAGGGGCTGGATCCCCGCGCTCCTGGCCCCCGGCAAGGCGCCCACCCCACGCCCGGCTTGGGCATGCTTGGCACGCAGCGCGCGGGCCGGTCGGATCCGTATGCGCGCCGCGTGCGCCTATTGGTATGCGGGAGCCGGCCCGGCGCGGGCGTGAGGCAGGCGCGCTGGCGGGCGGCGCGGGGGAGGCGGCGGCGGGGCACGTCCTCGCCCTGAGCTTCGCCCGGGGCCCGGCGGGGTGAGAGCTGCGAGTTCCGTACCGGGGCCTGCAGGGAGGGGAAACTGAGGCACGATCCAGCCCCCCCCCCCAGCTCACTGCTGGTACCCTGAGCCCCGCGCGGACCTCAGTTTCCCTAGCAGGTCTCCAGGAGGGGACCCTCTGGCACTGAGCACTGTCTCCGGCTCCTTCCAGCAGCAGGACACGCGGGTCTCGAGTCCCTCAGGCTGCTCTGAACCCGCCTAAGCGAGTCCCCGCGGAGATGGCGGCCCCCTATCCCAGCAGTGGCGGCAGAGGCGAGGTCAAATGCGGGGCAGGTCGTGGCGGCAGCATCCCGTGGGAGTTTCTGCCCGGGCTCGTGGTCAAGGCCCCGCCGGGCCCCTGGTGAGCAAAGCCCCGCCCCTCGGTCCTGGCCCCGCCCCCAGGAGGCGTTCTGGGACAATTCACACTCACTTCTCTCCCGCCCCCTGCGGGGTAGAATGTCTTACCCTGCGTCGCTCGGCCTCGGTTTTGTAACCCACTCCCCACGGTGCGGTGTTCCCAGCCCCTTCCTCATAATTTATACCCAACATTTCTCATCTCTCCCGTCTTCCTCCTCCATCCCTCCATTACCTACACCCCAGGGCCTGTTCCCAGGGCCGGGTGTAGAATTCACACCCAGGTTCTACCCCCACCTCCAGAGTATTGAATTCATTTTCAATGTCCCATCCCATCCCGAGACCCCAGGAGGCGAGGCTTTCCCGCGCCCCCGGTCCCGCACCACTGAGCTTCCAGGCCCCTCTGACGCCTCCTCCGCGCCGCCCGCCCAGCCTGCAGGCGCAGCGCAAGGAGAAGTCTCGTAACGCAGCGCGCTCGCGGCGCGGAAAGGAGAACCTGGAGTTCTTCGAGCTGGCGAAGCTGCTCCCGCTGCCGGGAGCCATCTCGAGCCAACTGGACAAGGCGTCCATCGTGCGGCTCAGCGTCACCTACCTCCGCCTGCGCCGTTTCGCCGCCCTGGGGGCGCCGCCTTGGGGCCTGCGGGCAGCTGGGCCCCCGGCTGGCCTCGGTGAGTGAGTATAACTAGGGGGCAGGGGTCCCAGCGCCCTTCCTGGTGGGGTAGAGAAGCCCAAATCTCAGGTAGCCGCCAGCCCTCGCTCAGATCCTTGACCCAGAGGGAGCACGGAGTTTAGAATCAGACAGACATTTCTTTTTTTTTTTTTTTTTTTTTTTTTTGCTTTTCGGTATGTGGGTAGCTCCCTGACTGGGAATCGAACCCAGGCCGCAGCGCTCGCCAGCGCCGAAGCCTTAAGCCGCTACACCATCAGGGAACTCCCATAGACAGACATTTCGTGTGTCCCTATCAGGTAGCTTCTCTCCAGGCCTCAGTTGATTCATCTGCAAAACAGGTGTACCAGGTAGGGACGTCTTCGCGAATTCTGGCCCCTCGAGGGCGTGGCAACACCAGGGAGCACACCAGTAAATGTTATTCTTTAGAGGAGATGTAGCCCAAGGAGACCCGCAGCTCCGTGGGACAGAGGGGACCCAGCCTGGGCCTCCTATCCTCTAATGAGCAAGAGATCCCCTGCACCCAGACCTGAGGGGCCCCAGAGTGTACAGAGGACTCGGGTGTCAGAATTCCCATTTGGGATAGTGGGAGGGAGACCGTATAATATGGCAGGTAAGATGGTGAGCTTCAGAGTCTGGCCTGGGTCCCTTCTCCACTCGGCCACTGCCCAGCATTGTGACCCCAGGCACTTCCCTGCACCTCTCTGTGCTTTATTTGTGTAATGGGAATCGTAGTGAAACCTGTCCCTGAGGGCTGAGGAGAAGATCAGCCAGGTAATATGTGTAAAGACCCTGACCATCCCTGGCAGAGAGCAAGCAATCAATATGGGGGTGACTAGCATTATCATTGGTGACCCTACAGGGTGGTTGGGGGCCTGGCATTTAAGGAGCATCTGCTGTGTGCCTGCTGCTGTTCTGAGCCCTCAGGATCCCCTCAGGGAACAGACTAGATAAAAGTCCCTGCGAAGGACAGGCTGACACCCTAGTGGCCAAGATACAATAATGAAATAACCAAAGAAATAGAATGTACAATATGTAAATCTAGAATACTCACAAAACAGATATATAATATAGAGATACCTGCTTTTATTATTATTTAGACTTCATTACTGAGAGATACGTGGAAGTATGTTATGATGTATTTTATATATTACGGCTTTACTCGTATTACTAGAAGAGAGTGAATCGTGTTAATTTGAGGTCGCAGGTGATGGACAGGGTACCCCAAGTTTCTCCTCCGCCCCAGAAGAAGGGGTGTCCTTAGGATGGGGTTTGGGTAGGCTTAATTCCCCTTCTGCCCTGATCCCAGGGGGGAGGGGGTGAGAGAAAATAGCATTGATTAAGCTCGCAATAAATCACCATTTAAATTTAAATAACCCGGCTTTCCAGGCGGTAATTAGGCGAATTGACTGGCGCCGAGAGAATGCGGCATTAGCGCCTCTGATTACTGTCATTACCGCGAACAACATGTGCGACGTCGGGGGATAAACATCTTGTCTATTGTCCCCGAGCCCGCGGGAGGGGGGAGGGAGCTGAGAGAGCCTCGCCTGCGTCCAGACCGCTCCCCATTGCCTGGACGGACGAGTCGTGGGGGCAGGGGCTCAGCGAGGTCAGGGCCCTGAGGCGGCAGACCCCGGGCTTCCTCAAACCCCTTGCCTATACGCTAGAACTGGGGCGTACGGGTGGAGGGGAGAAACTGCGTGGACTCCCTCCTATACTCTCGAAATTAGGAAATTGAGGGCATCGCCTGCTCTACAGGGTCCCCAAGAGGCCAAGTGTTTGCTTCTGTAATTCAGATGGGGAAACTGAGGACAGCGCTTTAGTAGAAGTTAGAGAGCAAAGCACTATGTCTCCCACTCTCCCAAGAGGAGGGGGCTTCCATGTCCTCAATAATAATAATATACAGCACATGTCAGACTCTGGGCTGAGCACTGTATACGCATTAACTTGCTTAATCCTCTCAAGAATCGTAGGAGGGAGGCCATGCTGTGATTCCCATTTTATAGAAGTGGAAAACTAAGACCCAGAGAGGTGAAGTTGTTTGCTCAAAGTCACGCAGCCAGGAAAAGGCCAGCTGAGTCAAACTCAGAGTAGCCTGGCTCCAGAGTCCACCTTCTCATGTTTGTAAGTCTCAAGGGATGGGTCCTCCCTGTCAGGTCTTGCCCTCTCTCTGGGCCTCACTCTGCCATCTGTGAAATGGGACAACAGAGGTTAAAGTTCAACCCTGGGCCTCCGGGTCTGGGGACAAGACAGCCTTGATCTCTTATCAGCATTGGTCATTCATTCAACAAACATCCATTGAACTCCGTCCCTGTTTCAGGCACTGCTCTAGGTGCTGGGGACACAGTAAGGAACAAGACAAAGTCCCTGCCCTTGTCAAGGGTGGGCCTACAAACCCTGCATGGTGAGCCCCCTGGCCCCACCCCCTGATCTCATCTTCTCCCCCGTCACCCCTTCAAACACCCCACGCTCACACACACATACACACCTTGTTGTTCTTCAGAGAAGCATGGTCTCACCTCAGGGCCTTTGCACTTGCTGTGCCCCCCACCAGGAACTCCCTTCCTTCTGAATGTCAGCTCTTTGGTAAGGCCTTCCCTGACCACTCCATTACCAATGACAATCCCCACCCCTGCCCCCAGCACTCCCTGTCTTCCTTCCCTGACTTACGTCTTCTTATCATCATACGACACTATAGATTTCTTATTTCTCTTGTTTATTGTGTGTCTCTCCCCGGCAGCACCTGGTTCCCTGAGTCTAGAATAGTACAGGGAGCACAGTAAGGACTCACTTCCACAGTTGGGTGACAGTGGAATGGAGTGAGGGAAGGAAGGATGACATCTTCATTCACAGGTCAGGCACGGACTCTCTGAGGATGTGACCTTTGAGTTGAGACTGGAAGGAGGTGAAGAAGGATGCTATGAAAAGCTACAAGAAGAGTGGTCCAGGCAGCGGGAACAGCATGTGCAAAGGCCCTGAGGCAGGCTGGCATCAGCTTGCTGACTTGAGGAAGTCTGGAGAGGAATAACTGAGGCAAGGAATGGTCAGCAGGGGCCAGGTCCTGCAGGGCCTCATGGGCCATGGTGATGACTTTGCCCGTTACCCAGAGTGAAAAGGAAGCCATGGAGGGGGTGGGTGGGGGTGGGAGCAGGGAGCACGGTGAGGAGGCAAGTGCAGTGGTCCGGGTGGGAAGTGGGGTAGCTAGGCCAGGGTGGGGGCTGTGGGGTGACAAGTGGTCAGATTCAGGGGATGCAGTGAGGGTACAGCCCATGGAACTTCCAGAAAATGGAGATGGGTATGAAAGAAAGAGGGAGGCCAAGGTGAATGGCAAAGAATTACCTGGAAGGGTAGAGGTGCCCCAGGTTATCTGTAGTAATACTGATAGGACTAGCGCCGGGACTTGGGACTTAGGGACCTACTGTGTGCTGCTTACATGCACGACCCACCGTGCTCTTTCACTGGATCCAGTTTACAGATGTGGCTGAGGAAAGTAGGGGCAGAAATGCCCCACCTCCAGCCCTCAAGCCACTCTGGTTATGATGGGGTGGTCCCCTCTCTCAGACCTCCGAAGGGTAATGAAGTCCCAGCCCTTCCCCACATGCTGGCCGCAAGTCCCTGCGTGCCGTTGAGAATGGTGGGCAAAGAGGGGACCTGCAAGGCCTGGAAGAGACCCTCAGTCCCCCTCTGTGTAGGGGATGATGACGACTGGGACAGTTGCTTCTCCAGCAGAGTCCAGGGCTCCAATACAAAACTCAGCAAAGGTTTGTTGACGGAGTGAGTGATGGTTGGGGGGTTTGGACATGAGGAGGGGGCAGATCCAGGAGTAATGAAGAGCCACCTGCTGAATTTGGGGGACAGAGAGGAGTTGAGGCATTTGGGGAGGAGAGGAGGGAACACAGGAGAGGAGTTGGGTTTGGGCAGGAAGAACCTGGGGGGTAATAGAACACATCAGTCAGTAATGGGGACAGACCCCAGGGCTCCCCGTCCCAGAGGACGGCCTGGTGTTTGGGGGAACAGCCAGGGGCTGAGCCCTCCCCTTACACGCTCCCTGCCCATCCCGACGTGCCCATTAACGCTCTTAATTGCAGCCGTTCAGTCTGACCTGGGCTGATCCTGCGAGAGGGAAAATGAAGGAATTAGCAAAAATGACAAGGGAAAATTGCGACAATTAGCAGGAAGCATTGTTCCCGCCTGTCACCCGGCTGGTTCTCACAGCATCTCGGGGGAGGGGTTCCCATTAATCTCCCCGCTTCCCCGTTATTGTTCCTGGAGCTCCAGGCGGGAGTGATAAAAGGATGTAACAGCGGGAAGATGTTGGGGGGGCTCCTGGGAGAAGGAGGCGGGGCGTAGACTTTAGGGGCGTGGGGGCGGGATTGGGGGCTGGGGGACTGCGTCCTGATTGGGAGGAGAGGGCGAGGTTTTGCCGCCTTGTGTTTGGTGGTCTGGAAATAACAATAGCAATTAGTAATCACATTATTAATACTCATTCCTGGTCCGTGTTTCAGAGCACCTGCTGTGCTAGACTCTTTCTAGAAGTTCCTTAAGCTAACTGAATACTCAACTAACCTGTGAAGGTCGTGTTCTTAGCAAACCCACTTGACAGGGGGAAACTGAGGCACAGAGAGGTGAAGGGACTAGTCACAAGGCACACAAAGAGAGGCAACCCTTCGGGTGGACACCAGACCTGCACCCATAGCCTTGCAGGAGCCAAGTGCTTGGGGACCCTCAACATCACCAAAACCTTCACGTGGCTCCCCAGTTTAGGCACAGGACCCCTTCTTCCTAGCTCTGTCTTTGAATTTTTTTTATTGAGGTAAAATTTATATAATAATGAAATTCACAATTTTAAAGTGTACAATTTAGTAACACTTAGTACTTTCACAAGGTTAGGCAACCATCACTTCTACTTGTTTTTTTTTTATTTTTTAATGTGGGTAGCTCCCTGGCTGGGAATCGAACCCAGGCCGCAGCGCTGACAGCGCGGAAGCCCCAGCCACTCCACCACCAGGGAACTCCCGCAACTATCACGTCTATGTAGTTCCAGCACATTTTAATGACCACCCAAAAAAACCCTGTACCTATTAGCAGTCACCTGTCACCTCCCACCCTCTACTCCAGCCCCTGGCAGCCACCAATCTGCCCAATCTGCTTTCTGTCTCTATAGATTTGTCTATTCTGGGTATTTCATAGAAATGGGATCATACAATCTATGGCCTCTCATGTCTGGCTTCTTTCACTCAATATAGTGTTTTCAAGGTTCATCCATGATGAAGCAGGGACCAGAGCTCCATTCCTTTTTATGGCTGAGTAATATTCCATTGCCGGATTATAGCCTATTTTATTTCTCAGTCATCAGTTAATAGACATTGGGGTCGTTTCTTCTACCTTCAGCAGTTGGGAATAATGCTTCTATGAACGTTTATGTACAAGTATTTGTTAGAGACGTTTTTGATTCTTTGGGGTATATGCCTAACGAGTGGAAATGCTGCATCAGATGGCAATTTTATACTTAACTTACTGAGTGGCTGTCACCTGTACATCCTCAGTAGTAATGCACGGGGTTCCAATTCCTCCACATCCTTGCCAACACTTAGTTTCTGGTTTGGTTTGGTTTTTTCCTAACCATCCTCTCAGGTGTGAAATGGTCTTTCATTGTGATTTTGGTTTGTATGTTTCTAATAACTAATGATTTTGAGCATCTTTTCATGTGCTTATTGGCCATTTGTGTATCTTGTTTGGAGAAATGTCTGTCCAAGCCCTTTGCCCATTTTTGAATTGGGTTTTTTGTCCTTTTGTTGAGTTGTAATGTCTTTATCTCTATTGCTTTTTTATCTTTCTGTATGTCTCTCTGTCCATCTATTTTTCTTTCTGTGTCTTTGTCTCTCAATATCTCTGCCTCTGTCTCTCTCGCTCTCTTATCTCTCCCTTTGAGTCTCCTCTCTGCCTCCCTCTCATCTTCAGGTCAGAGCTCAAACACCCGATCCTTCAACAGGCCTTACCCCATTCCTCTTCATTTCATACCACCTATTTGATTCTTCATAGCACTGACCACAAATGGTAATCCTATATTTGTTAGATTTTACTTGTTTATGTGTCGCTGGCCTGGGCGACCCCGTGAGAACAGGACCGGGCTCTCTCATCACCTCTGTGCTCCCAGGACTACCCAGCACAGAGCCTGGCTGTACAGTCAGCGCTCAGGGAGAGCTTGCTAAATGAATGCAGGGATAAATGAATGAATGAATCCCTTTCTGCATCCCCTGGTGTCTCTCTGTCTCTGTGCGTCTCAGTCTCTCTCTCTGTCCAGGCTATCTCTGTCTCTCTCACTCCTCCCCACATCCCAGGACTCTCCCCCCCAGAGCTCAGGGCCCCTCGGTATCCAAGATGGCTATAGGACTGGGGGGAAGAGAGATTTGTAGCTGGTTCCCTGGGGGCCTGACCAGAAGGCCAGGGTCAGCAAGACCCCAGGCCCCAGCCTCACTCCGCCCTCTGCCCCCAACCCCAGGCCGCAGGGGCCCCATGGCGCTGGTCTCCGAAGTCTTCGAGCAGCACCTGGGAGGACACATCTTGCAGGTGAGGCCCCTTCCCTGCCTGCTGCTCCTTGCTGCCGCCTAGTGGCGGCCTCCGGAGAACAGCACCCTCTTCTCCAGCGTCCATCCCAGGGGGAGAACCAGGGTTGGGGGGCGGAATGCTGGGGCTCCACCAAAGCCCCGTTTCCCCAGAATAACTCGTCCTAGGTGGAGGTCAGATTTCAGACCCTCTTGCAGATGCCAGGCCCTCCTCTCCCGCTCTCCTGTCTCTCCACTCTAGTCCCTGGATGGCTTCGTGTTTGCCTTGAACCAGGAAGGGAAGTTCCTCTACATCTCAGAGACTGTCTCCATTTATCTGGGTCTCTCACAGGTAAGGGGCCCGCAGCAGGCTGCCTGGACTGGCTCAAACTGCCATCTCCCTTGGTGTCCCACACATGCCCTTCTTCTCTCCTGGCATTACCATCAGAGCATGAAAAAAGAAGTGTGTGTGTGTGTGTGTGTGTGTGTGTGTGTGTGTGTAGACTGGGTCTGTGGTTCCCAAAGTGTGTTCCTTGGAACTCTACATGGCACCCAACTTGGCTCCTTTTCACAGGCAGAGGAGGGTTATCAAAGTCACAGGCCTGGGAGTTCCCTGATAGTGTAGTGGCTTAAGGCTTTGGAGCTGGCACTGTCAGTGCTGCGGCCTGGGTTCGATTCCCAGCCAGGGAGCTACCCACATACTACAAACAAACAAACAAACAAAAAAGTCATAGGCCAAGTTGAAGAAAGCAGATTAGCAGAAAGATCAGTTTGCCAATGAGTGGTGGCCGAATGCACCATATTTACCAAAACGTGTTTCTTTTTAAAATTATTATTATTATTTTGGTGGTGGGGAGGTAGCTCGCTGGCTGGGAATCGAACCCAGACCTCGGCGTTGAGAGCGCCAAAGCCTTAGCCACCACACCACCAGGGAACTTGGAAAAACTTGTTTCTTAACAATTTTGAAGAATTACAGCAATCTGTGTTGGGAGGTTTTGGGTTTTGCTAGCTTTGGATGGTTTTCTTTGGTGGTTTAGTTGACTGACTTGTGTTTTGTCTTCATCTCAGCCCGCCATGTCCTCCCCAGCTCCTGCAGCTGGTGGCCAACAGGGAAAAGGAGGACAAGGAGAAGCCGGAAGCTTAGGCCTTGCCAATCCATTCGATACAAATTTCTATCCACTTTTATCATTTTTAGAATTTGGCATATGGTAAATTTAGAAAATTCAGTGTGCTGGTATTTCTCCCTTGCGAGCAGCTTTTCAGTGAGTTGTTGATTTCTGGAGGAGGGAGACCCTGAAGGAAGGGAATACGGACAAGGGGAAAGGAGGGAGGAAGAGTTGAGGAAGGGCATGAAGCTGGTGTGAGGAGGGTGTAATGAGAGGAGGAGTTCAGAGGGAGGAGGGATAGAGGGAAGCATGTGATCCCAAGCTCAGGGGCAACGGGAGGCATGGGAGGTTTCTGAGAGGAGGAAGGCCATGGTCACATAACTTCTGGAGTGGTATATGCGTCGGGACTGAAAGCCAGAAGACCAGTGAAGATGCTAGAGGCAAGAACAGGGAGAAGATGGGGCCTAAATTGTGGAATATGTGGAGAGACATGGGGTTAATGCAAGAGATTTGGAATAGGGGTGAATTGAATGTAAACGTCTGTCTAATGAAAAGGATCTAACTCTTTAAAGAGTTTTAAAAAACCATTCCGCTGTTTGTAGCTTGAGTTCCATGCCTGCTGGGACATCCTATGATTCATTTCAGGGCACAGTTATTGCTGTGAGTTGGAAACTATGACCCACTCACTCCCATCCCAACCCCTTATACAGCTTCTTATAATAATAGGGTAGGCAGGGGCAGAAAATCGTTAATAATCCCTGGCTTTGGGGATTCCCGGGTGGTGTAGTGGCTAGGCTTCAGCGCTCTCAACACTGTTGACCTGGGTTCAATTCCCAGCCAGGGAACCACCAAAAAAACAACAACAACAAAAAAAAACAACAACAAAAAACAACACTGACTTTGAAGTGAGAGAGCACGGGAAGAGCCTCCTTTAAAAAGGTTTTGTTTTTAATTCTAATAAAAACACAAGGGTGGCCTGAAGCGTTCCTGCCTATGTAGGCCAGTGAACCTGCGGCTGAAACGGTAGACCGCCCGGGAGGTGACTGCGCGCGCACCTCTCCTCCCCTGCATTCCCTTCCTTCGCCGGCAGGTGGAGCTGACGGGCAGCAGCGTCTTCGACTACATTCATCCTGGGGACCACTCCGAGGTGCTGGAGCAACTGGGACTGCGAACCCGGACTTCCGGGCCCCCGACGCCGCCCTCCGTCTCTTCCTCATCTTCCTCCTCTTCATCTTCCTCCTCTTTTGCGGATACCCCTGAGATCGGTAATTCCAAGGGCCTCCAGAGAATGAGGCCCAATCAGGGGGCACCAGGTACACTGTATCCAACTGTTTCATTTATACAAAAACGACTCTCATTAGGGTTGTGCAAAGCAAATTTTTGTAAAATGAATTAGGATCTAAACTGAGGCACCAAGATTGCCTGGATCCCTATGATTTGAACTTTAGGAAGACCCCTCTGGCTGCTGAGTGGTGGTGGGTGCCTGTGGGTGACAGATGAAACCAAGGCTTTAGTAATTAATAACAATGAATAACAATGCTTATCGGGCTTTTATATGTGTCGTGCCTCTAAGTACATAACTTGTTTGACTCCTAACCACAATCCCACAAAGCAGGAACTATTACTCTCCATTTCATAGAGAAGGAAACTGAGTAACAGCACCGAGAGGTTAAATTAATTGTCCTAGGCCACACAGCTGGAAGTGGTTGAGCTGGACTCCAGCTCAGGTTTGTCTGGCTCCACTGAATGTTTTCTAACCCTCACTCCATGGAAAAGTCACTCCATGTTGGGGAGGGAGAGTGTTGGAGATTACCCTGAAAGTGCCTTTTAGCTCTGAGATGTTAACAAACAGTGACGTTAACTTTTCTGTAAATAAGATTCTCTTATATGGAGTTTGCCTTACACCAAAAACATGAGTTGTCAGCAGTGCTTGCAAGTTTTGGGAGATGTTTGTGACATGTGTAGGACTGTTGGGGACTGTGATTATGGTTGCACCTAAGTTTGAGGACAGGGTCATCTGGGTGTGCAGGGTTTATAGAATAATCTGCATTTGTTAAGTTTTATCTGTTACTATACCCTGAGGCCCTGCTCTGTGCACCACCCTGTGCTGGGCATGGCTGGGGACCCAGGAGTGACAATAGCCCCAATGCCTCTCTTCCAGGCTCACAGTCCAGTGAGGGATACTGACCCATACATCTCCAGATGATGATGGCCCAAAGTGGGCAGGGTTGGGGTAGGAGACCTCCAAGGGGTGTCTGACCCAGACTAGGGGTCAGGAAGGGCTTCCTGGAGAAGGAGATGTCTGACCTGAGACCTGGAGGTTGTAACTACAGATGGTGTCAGCAGGAGGCAGTTCTTGCCAAAGTTTTAGGCCTTGGTGAGGAGCCAAATTTTTCTCTCAAGTGTCCTAGTGAGCCATAGCAGCCTCGGGACAGGGGAGGGACAAGATCAGAGCTTTAGAAAGATCCAGCTAGCTGTTGCTCAGAGGGTAGGTTAATGTACGATGTCAATGAGTTCGTAGAACCAGTAGGTCACGGTCTCTGGCTGTGGCCAGGACCCTGTGTCTAGCTAGCCCTGCAGGGGATAGGGGAGGCTTGTGTGTGTTTCCTCCTCAGGATCCCATAACCTTCCTTCATTCTTTGCCCCAGAGGCCAGCCCCACTGAGGTGCCTCCCTCATCCCGGGTCCAGGAGCGCTCCTTCTTCATCCGCATGAAATCCACCCTCACGAAGCGGGGACTGCACGTCAAAGCCTCTGGATACAAAGTGAGTGTGAACTCTTCGGCTCAGTCTTTTGAGTCCCTCGTCCTCTTGCCTGCCTAGGGAGCTCTCCTGCATTCCTGCGCCGCAGCTCTCGTGTGTCCCTGCCCCATCCCCTACTTAGCCCCTCCCCCAACCCGCTTAGCCTCGCCCCACCACGCCCACCGCCTGCAGGTCATCCACGTGACGGGTCGCCTTCGGGCCCGCGCCCTGGGCCTGGTGGCCCTAGGCCACACGTTGCCCCCGGCCCCGCTGGCTGAGCTGCCGCTACACGGACACATGATAGTCTTCCGTCTCAGCCTGGGTCTCACCATCCTTGCTTGTGAGAGCAGGTACCAGGGGTGGGGCAGAGGCGGGCGGAGGGCGGGGGCACAGGAGAGCTGGAGTTGTGAGCCGGGGCACCAGGGGGCACTGGGGAGCCGCGGGAGGCTGTAGAGCAGCGGAGGGCGGGGGTGACTGGAGAAGGGAGCGAAGGCCTGGAGGCCGGGGCGGGGACTTTGGGGCTGGAGGAGGGACTGTGCTGATGGCGGCCCCCCCCTGATCCCATCTCTCCGGGCCTCTCCCATCTACTCCCGCACTAGGAAGTGAGGACAAATGAAATAGTCCTCTCGCTTTGAGCGCCTCTGGAGTGTCTGCGCCCGGGCCACTTCACGCCCAGCAGTGCCATGTGCTTGAATGCCCAGAGCCACTGTAGCAGGGACACTAGGATCACATCGATTTTATAGAGGGACATTGAGGTTCTGACCACTCCAGAGTAAGAGTGGGACCCCTAGGTGATTCCAGAGCCAACCCTGCCCCTTTTCTCCACCCCATGGTCTCGGCCCCTCCACCCCTCCTCCCTCTTGCCCCTGCCCTCAGAGTCAGCGACCACATGGACCTGGGGCCCTCAGAGCTTGTGGGCCGCAGCTGCTACCAGTTCGTCCACGGACAGGATGCAGCCAGGATCCGCCAAAGCCACCTGGACCGTGAGAACCCCTACCCCTGCCTACCTGCACCTCAGACCCGAGTACCCCCAATGCTCTGCTCCCTGGAAGTCCTGCTTCAGGGCTGACCGCAGTCCCTCCTGTCGCCAACTCCAGGGGCTCAACTCAGCGCAGACAAGGAGCAAGGAGGCTCTGAACCGCAGCTCAGATGTGGGGTGGGCGGAGGGGACTGTGGGGTCTCTGACCCAACCTTAAAACTCCAGGTACCGCGATGCTGGTTACCTGGTGGTCTTTCTGACTCTGTCTCCCTCTGTACTTTTGCTTTCTTTTCTCCCCACTGTTTCACCGTTTCTGCTCCCCTGGTACCCTGTCTCTCTCTCTGCACCTGTCTCCCCATCTCTCTTTGCACTCATTTCCCTGTCTCTCTGCACCTGTCTCCCTCTCCCCTTGTCTCCCTGTCCACCTCTCTGCCTCTCCTGTCCATCTGTCTCATCACCTTCTGCCTGTCTCTTCCCATCCTCCTGTCTGTCTCACCCCCATCTCTGCCCCACCCCATCCTTTCTGGTCCCTGGGCTGGGCCCAGTGCTGGACAAGGGTCAGGTGATGACTGGGTACTACCGTTGGCTGCAGCGTGCTGGGGGCTTTGTGTGGCTGCAGTCTGTGGCCACCGTGGCTGTGAGTGGGAAGAGCCCTGGGGAGCGCCACGTGCTCTGGGTCAGCTACGTGCTCAGGTGAGGGTCTCCCCCACCCATCCCAGAGGGGTCTGGAACCTCCTCCAGAAGCCTCTGCTGTCTGTCCCCATCTCCAGATGGGAACTCTTTAGTGGGCTTCTAGAAGGGGACAAGTCTGGAGGGGATTGAAAACAGGGGAAAGGGGGACAGAGAGAGGAAAAAGCCTGGAGGTTAAGTGTCCTTGCTTCAGGATGCAGACGGGAGTGGGGAGGGAGTGGCATTGTCTTCTAGGGAGGCAGGCTGCAAGCAGCCTCATGCCTAGGATCTGGACCTGATGCTGGGGGCACTGGGGAGCCATGGCAGGGTTTAAAGCTGGAGAGGGTCACAGCTTTAAAGCTGGAAAGACCCCTCTGGCTCCTGTGAAGATGGAGGTCTGAGCTACGAGATGGGGGCTAGGAGACCAGGGAGGAGGGTGGGGCAGGTCCTGGGAAATGCTAGGCAACATGGGTAGAGGAGAGAGGTGGCCATTTGCTGTCACCCAGGTGTCTGGCTTTACTGGGCTGGATGCAGGCCCCTGAGAGAAGCAGCAGTTCAGAAGGAAGACACTGAGGTCAGACGAGCAGAAGGTGTCCCAGGGATATCTAGGGGATGATATCCAGGGGTCACCAGCTGCACAGGTCCAGCCTTGGGAGATAGGGCCCAAGCTGGGCTTCAAATCAACTTGGAGTTTGGGGGTCCAGTCATGAGGTCTAAGTGCCTTGGGGTGGGAACACTACATTCACTATGGGGGAGGGGTGGTTCTCTACTCAGAGGGAGAAGGGAAGTCTATATTCACAAGACTGGGGGACAGGAGGAAGTCTGTCCTTCCCAGGACCCCTGGCTCCCAACCACACCTGTCTTGTCCCAGCCAAGCCGAAGGTGGCCAGACACCTCTGGATGCCTTTCAGCTTCCATCCAGCTTGGCCTGTGAGGACGCGTCCAGCCCAGAGCCAGAGCCCGTAGGTGAGCCCCACCTTCCACCCCAACCCCCGCAGGCTCCAGGAGACGGACCCCCTGGGACCCGCACTCTCCAATCTAGAAGCCACTAGCCACATGTGGCTATTTACATTAAAATTAAAACTAGAAATTTAGGTTCTGTCATATGCGCCCCATTTCAAGGGCTCAGTAGCCATATGTGGCCAGTAGCCAATGCGTTGGATGGTGCAGATATGGCACATTTCTGTCATCAAGGAAAGTTCTGTCAGCCCTAGTCTAAACCGGGCCTCAGTCTCCACTCTGGTGCCATTTGGGACCAGGTAATTCTTTGTTTGGGGGACTGTCCTGTGCATTGTAGGGTACTTGGCACCCCCAGCTTCTAGCCACCAGGTGTCAGAAGCACCCTCCTCTCCAGTTGTGAGAACCAAAAATGTCTCCAGCTGCTGCCAAATGTTTTGGGGGGTACAAAACCACCCCAGTGGAGACCCACTGAGCTCAGCTTCATTGCACAGATGGGAAGACTGAGGACTGGGATGCACACAAACAGTGCCCTTCAAAATCTTCTTCCAGGGCTCGTGTCTCCAGTGGAAGGGAAGCAGGCTGCCCCCCTGGACAAGGACGAGGCCCATCAGACCCGGGGCAAACGCATCAAAGTGGAGCCTGGCCGCAGGGAGTCCAAAGACCCAGAGGACAGCGGGGACGAGGAACCAGCTGGCCATCCAGCCCCACCACGGCCTGAGTTCACTTCCGTCATCCGGGCAGGGGCCCTGAAGCAGGACCTCGTGCAGCCATGGGGGCTAGTGCCTCCTGGGGATCCCCCGCCTTCACTGCTCCATGCAGGCTTTCTGCCCCCCGTTGTCCGGGGCCTATGCACGCCTGGCACCATCCGCTATGGCCCCACAGAGCTGGGCCTCATGTACCCACACCTGCAGAGGCTGGGCCCGGGCCCCGCCCTCCCTGAGGCCTTTTACCCAACCCTGAGCCTGCCCTACCCAGGGCCCACCAGCACCAGGGTGCAGCGGAAGGGGGACTGAGGACTGGAAGAGCTGCCTACAGAGCCAGACCCTAGGGGACAGGCAGGTCCCCAAGGGGGTAGGGAACAGGACTGTCAGCCCCATCGGTGTTCTTTGAGAATTAAAGGCCTGCTCCCACTCTGTGGCTTGGTCTCTGGGGGTTGCGGAGCTCCTCTTTCCTTCCTTCCTAGTTGTCTCCCCCTGTTTTTGTCTCCCACACCATCCATCCCTTCCCTCCATCCCCCTGCAGGCCCGGCCTTTCCCTGTCACAGGAACCACCACTCAGAAGATGGAGTGACGGAAGGGTCAGGTTTTAATGTCCCGGTCCTCAGGCCCGGGCCATCCAGCACCCAGCCATTCCCCATGGCCCTGCTGCTCACTCTGGCGGGGGCCGGCCTGCTTCATCAGGGCCTTCTGCAGTGGCCGTCCCGTCATCCTCCGGCACCAGTTCCACGTCCAACTCCAGCTGGCCCATGTAGAGGCCAACAGCACAAGCCCAGAGCAGGCCAGCGGCCAGCACGGCACCCATGCCTGCGGCCGCACCCCCCAACGAAAGCTGCATGGGCCCTCGCAGCGCGGCCAGGCCCACTGTGTAGGAGGCACCGCCCCACACCACGCATAGGCCGCCCAGCAGGAAGAAGCCTGTAGGAGAGGGGGGAGGCCACAATCAATGAAGGGGAGGGCCTGGGGTCCCAGGCTGGGACTGGCGGCAGAGAGGTGAGGGGAAGGCCAGCGTGAAGGAGGCAGATGCTGGACATGGGGGGTCAGGAGACTAAGGTGGACTGAGAAGGAGGATGGGCAAACTCATGGACAAGGCAGAGGTCGGGGGTAGTACAAAGCCAAGGTCAGAGGGCATGAGAAGATATCAAAGGGGGTGTCTAGGACTTGGTGATGGGGTCTAGGATCAGAGGAATCGGGGGGTAGTCTGAGAGCAAAGATAGGGTTGCAGGGGCAGTGGCTGGGACTAGGATCCTCATCTTTGACCAGAAGTCAGATTGGCAAGAAGGACTCACAGCCATGCCCTGGACCACCCACTCAAGTGGGTCCATTGCCCACAGCGTAGGGGTGAAGTGGGTGGAAGGTCGATACAAGTGAGGGTGAGACAGCTTCGAGGGGGGGGGTTCTATACTTACTATTGGGGAGGTGGGACAGGAAGGAATCTGCATTCATAGGGGCAGGGGGTGGGCTCTACATTCCCCAGGGCGGGAGGGAACATCCACACTCCCTCGTAGGGGAAAGGGCGGGGGTCTGCACTTACCATAGGCGGCTTCCCGACCCATGTCACTCTGCATGAAGGAGATGACTCCGATGCCTGATGCCAGGAGGCCATTTCGGAACCAGGAGAGGAAGGCTTAGAGAGAAGGGGGAAGAATCAGCATCAGTCCAAACCCTGACCCCCAAAGTTCCTCAGTCCAGACAGTCAAACAGAGGGGCTTCTACTCATCCCACCACCCCATCTTGCTCCAAACTCCCACCAGGTCTTAGCTGCTCCCCACAAACCCCCTGTCTCCTTCTCTGAGCCCTCTCCCCAAACTCTGCAACACTGAAGACTCAAGACAGTCCGCAGGATCTGGAGAAAAATCTAGGATCAAAACTGTAGAACCTAAATCTGAGGACAGGAAGACCCCCACCCCCACCCCAAGAGGTCATCTTGGTCAACACCACAGGCTGCCTGTTACTTTTTCCTCAGACCAACAGCACAAATTTTTCCCCACCTCAGGCTTGATATCACTCACATCCATTCAAGTCCCTAGTGGGCCAATAATGGGCCAGCTGGGCTGCAAACCCACCACCCCTACCCCATCCAATATCTTGATGCCCATCCTTTCCAATCCTGACAGAAGGTCCCGCCTCCTGCAGCCTGGATCACCTCGCTCTCCAATCAGCCCAGAGCTTTTCCTTCTATTGGTTGTTCCCTCCTCCAATCCGGAACTTCCCCTTCTTCTGTGGAGATCCACACTCCCACCTTAAGCGGAGTGGTCTCTTCAATCTGAACTGGCCCCTCCAATGTGGCCCCTCTCGTAGACAACTCTCCCGCCCTAAGCACTCTCGTCCAGCAGAGCAATTCTTATCAGGCTGCCTGTCCTAGTCCAACCAGCCTCTCCGATCCCTACTGAACCCCACTAACCCAGACCTTCGGTCCCATCTGCAAGCCCTCTCTTGTATGGATACACTGCGCTTTTGCAGCCAGCGCTTCCCTATGCGTATACGGAAGCCCTTCTCCGTCCTGAGCTCGGGCCCTGTTTCTAGCAGGAGCCCCACCCCCATATCCCACTCTCGCGCGCGGACACCTCGGCTATCCCGAACCCTCTCTTCCATCCGGGCCGACCCCTGCCCCAGCCCCAGACCTGTCTCATGCGCCTTCCGGAGAAGCCAGGCGTCTGCGCGGTCCAGTTCGGACACGGGGGGCGGCGAAGACCCTGCGCGTGGGCCTTGGCCGGGAGCGAAGGATCCCCGGGCGCCCCCGCTACGGGATCGTGGAGGCGGCAGCAGCGCCCCCCGGAAGCGGAGTCGCGCCAGGCGGGCGGCGGGAGCCCACCACCAGCCGCCTCCCATGGTTCGCACTACGGCCGCCGCGAACCGCCCCGCCCCACGGGCCGTCCGTAGGCTGAAGCACACGTTACTCATACTTAACCGCATACCCATTGGTTCCCTGTGAGCCATTCAAGC